>NW_020872922.1:448595-456095 GCF_003789085.1 Penaeus vannamei
CAAATCCTGGATCTTGGTCTTGGTTCAAGAGACTTCATTGTTGAATGCATCAAGAGCCGCCACCAGAGATACCAGAAACTCAGGATAGGAATATCGTCGGCAAATGAGATCAGTTCCCACGGCATGGGGGGGGAGGGGGGTGCGGCAGCCATCTCATAGCCAGCACAATTACAGCTGGATACCGCTCCGAAGTCACCTAGTACAATGCCTTGTCGGGGGCATTTGTCTGTCACAGATTTGAGTTTGACATAGAACACCTCTCTCAAGTTTACAAAGATCGGTAGGAGCATACACAACAATAAGAGACAAAGCGAAAAACATGCGTGCCTCAATGCCATAATATGCTTGTCAGCCAGAGAAACCTACATGAAGTCGGCTGGAGATGGCTATGGTTACCCCCTATTGATGGTGACCATCACTCTGGCCCAACCAGTAATGGGTGTACCCACCCATCCTGATCATGCCTCTGCCAGGTCTTCTCTACTCCTAGAGAGCAGCCACCTCAACTCCTAACCTCTTCAGTTCCTTCGATAGCAGGGATAATCTATCATCCTTCTATAAAGACCGGATATTCTAAGCTCCTACACAGACGGCCCACCTAAAATTAAACCTCTGGCAGTTGCTCTGGATGAATGCCACTTCCCAAAGAAAAGGAGGCGGCAGGCTGCGGGGCTCAACGTCCGCCTGTGGGGCTTCCTTGGGCTGTGCCCTGCAGGCCTCCCAGTGGGTTGGCAGCTGCCAGAGCGTAGGTAGGACGAGTCTCATTCCCATCCTGAGCCCTAGCAGTCGCTCTCCCAACGGCAGTTCCCCTCTTCCCAGTATTTCCATTTATACGTGACACTGCCAGGGAGTTTGCATCTGGGGGGAAGAAGAGCTGGCATAGCCAACCTCCCTCGAGCCGCCCATTTACCCTATCGAGCTGAGGGGCAGGAGTTGATACAGAGCCAGGGAGTGTCCTCATGCAGGTGGGCCATGACTCTGTACCTCTGGGTCTTCCTGCTGCTCCGAGATCCCCCTCAGTTTAGCTTGGGACCGCAAGATGCCCAGTTTCCATGGGTGGCCACGAGGAGACAGGGAAGGCTTCTGCAATGCTGCTCCGTTTCGCAATAGGCTAGCCATCGATGGCAGCTGAAAACGAGAGGGTACACTAGCACTTAACACTACTTAGGCTTCGCTTTGCATCACCCACCCATATATATATATATATATATATATATATATATATATATATATATATATATATATATATATGCATATATATGTATATATGTATGTATGTATGCACACACACACACACACACACACACACACACACACACACACACACACACACACACATATATAATATATATATATATATATATATATATATATATATATATATATAATAATAAAACACACACACGTGCACACAAACATACATAGATTTATATAACAAGACGATCAGCACGTGATATGGATTTTTTTTCTTATCGTGCACCTCCAAGAATATGTTATCATCCCAGTGTGCCATTTTATAAAGCGATTCTAGGGTATTAGTCCTCTCGCGAGTCTAGGACATGTGGCTGGTATTGTCAAGCCTGCATATCTAGGACAGGTTTCTTGCAGTGCGGATTAATGTGTTTTTTCGAACTCAAGTTGTCTCGCATCTGAACCAGATTCCAAAAAGCAGTTCGTTCCGGTTTTAGGGATGTCTATTAGGGGCGGAGGAGCAGAAATTTTCCAAATGGGTGCGGATTAATGTTTTTTTCGAACTCAAGTTGTCACGCATCTGAACAAGATTCGAAAAAGTAGTGCATTCCGGTTTAAGGGATGTCTATAAGGGGCGGGGGAGCAGATTTTTTTTTCCAAAGGGGTGTCAAAAGAAACTGGATTATATTTTTTTTCTGATCTGTCCAAAACCTTGAAAACCTAGACTTTATCAAAAACGTTTACAACTCTAAATGTTTTGATTTGTCTTTTGATTACTTTAGACTGTGGATGTCAATATCTTAATGCTCAGTAAACTAGCTATGATTAATATGGGAAGAAAATCTCACACTACAGAAGAGAGGTAGCTTTATGAAACAATAAAAATTGACAATTTGTTTTAAAGATATATACTATACCTATTAAACATGGATGGTTGACATAATCTTTGGATGAGTTATGTCACACCTATAGTAACTGGTTAAACTATTACACTTCAAACAAAGTAATATTTTATTCAAAAGATCCCTTTCTAAGATTTATAATGTATATATATATATATATATATGATATGAGTCAAAGTAGAATGAAAAGACAATGAATATATATATATATATATATATATATATATATATATATATATTAACATATATATATATATATATAATATATATATATATATATATATATATATATATATATATATATATATATATATATATATATATATATATGTATATACTATATATATATATATATATATATATATATATATATATATATATATGGTATATATATATATATATATATATATATATGTATATACATATATATATATATATATATATATATATATATATATATATATATATATATATATATATTATATATATATATATACATATATATATATATATATATATATATATATATATATATATATATATATATGAGTGTGTGTGTGTGTATGTGTGTTTGTGTATGTGTGTGTGTGTGTTTGTGTGCGTGTGTGTGTGTGCGTGTGTGTTGCGTGTGCGTGTATGTGTGTGAGTGTGTGTTTGTGTGTGTGTGCGCGTGTGTTTGTGTGTGTGCGTGTGTGTGTGTAAGTATGTATGTATGTATATATGTATTTTGGGGACACTCGTATAAAGACATTTTAAGAATGTAAATGAAGTGTTTCATGGTGAAAGGATGTCAAGCAACAATATTGAAAGTACGGCACTTGCGGCGACTCAACTACCTTCTTTCCTCGATAAGCGCAAGACGAATCAACTGGCATCGATGTTTATGTACCATGAAATGCCAAACCATTTCACATATGACAATAAGATTTGAACTTGGTTGTAACACTCACGAGCAACGTCATCTTTAGGCAGAATATGTACAGTTAACAACAGAATGGTAGAACAGTTCTATCGACGTTTGCCATTGACGCACAAGAGAGGTCCTGCATCCCTTGAAGACCTGAGAACAATAGATGTCAGATATAGCACGAAGCTACGTGGTTGCAGACTATTTTGGAGACGAAGTGACAAAGAAGCTAGACAGAAGCACCTGTGGAAGTGTTTAACGTCTTCCAAGGGTATAACGAAGTGGATGTTCCAAAAAGATAAAGTGTTGGTGTGCATTATGAACCCAAAGAAGAATATTATTGTGGGGAATATCTTAGGAGGCGTATGTGACGGTGAGCAAGTGTTTATACCAAGAGTCACACTCATATCTACAGATACACCAGGAAACTTCAAAAGAAAGTAATTTCCAGTTAAACTGAGCTTTGCAATGACAACAAACAAGTCACAGGTGCTGACGTTCGACATATGTGGATTGTTATTAGATACTGCAGACTGCTTGAAGACGGCGATGAAGGTCGTAGATCTAAACGCCGACTCGACGCAAAAAAGGACTATGATGAAGAAGACTTTGCTGAAAGCGAATCGTCTAAGAAACTACATAAATCTTTATACTATTAGATAAATAAACCAATGTTTGTATAGCATGTGTCTTTTATTTCAAATTTGATGATATTTGTTACATAAGGGAGAAGCCCTGTGTGTGTGTGAGTGTGTGTGTGTGTCTGTGTGTGTGTGTGTAGATAGATAGATTGATCAATAGACAGACAAATAGACAGATAGGTAGGTAGATAGACATACAGATAAATAGACAGATAGATAGATGAATATATAAACGGGCATATAGACAAATAGAAAAAGTAACAGATTGTCACACAGACAAACAGATAGACATAGATCATCCCATATTTCAACCTTCTAAAATCCGTTGTTAGACATAAACCTTCCCCAATCTGCGCCCTGGTTGAAGTATGGTTTGCATCATGGGGGGGGGGGGCGTATCCTACCACGCTGGCCCAGTGTAGGTTGGTGGAGGTCCTTATGGACGCTTTTTACGCCACGCAGCGACATGCGTTCGAAGTATTCTTTTCACGTTCTCCTACCCACAATCCCCTCTCTCACAACCCTTTACTCTCCTTCCAATTCCCACCTTTCTCTTCTCTCCCTCTACTTAGCTACCACTTCCCTTTACCCTCCTATTTCCCTCCTTTCACTCCTCTCCCTCTCTGGATTATCATTCCCCTTTACCCTCCTTTCTATGTCCCTCCCTCCCCTTCTCTCCCTCTCTTAGCTACCACTTCCCTCTACCCCTCCTTCCATTTCCCTCCTTCCCCACCTCTCCAAATAGATATATAGATAGATACGAAGAATTATCCCCACGCAGCCTCCCCCTCCTTGAATAACATCTACCGCACAGCGCCTTTTTAGGGGAAGGGAAGATCCAAAATTACATTAGTTAACCCTCTCCATCCCACCTTCCTCCCTGGCCACGCCCTCTGGGAAAGCCCACTTGAGACATGCCTGTTTTTATGGGGAAATTGGGGAGACAGAGGGGGGGGGGAGAGGGAGAGAGTGAGAGATAAGTATGTCGAGATAGATAGCTGTAAATAGATATAGATGGATAGATGAAGATTTGTAGGTAGATATAGATAGATGCAGATATAAATTGATAGATTAATGGATACGTGTCTTTATAGAAAAAAAAACGGATAAACAGGTATAGATATAGACAGACAGATAGATAAACAGATGAATAAATATAACTATAGGTAGATTTACGGACACAAGTAAATAACACACACACACACACACACACACACACACACACACACACACATATACATATATATATATATATATATATATATATATATATATATATATATATATATATATAGACATATATATATATATAGATAGATAAACAGATAGTAAGATAGATGAGTAGATGAATACACAGGTAGACAAATAGACAATAGCTCAAAAATATTATTCGGTTATATCTGTCTTTCTGAAGTCAGGATTTTCAGAAAATCTCAAGGACAACCAAGACTATATAGATTATGAAAGGCAGGGATGTCCACTGGATATACACTGCACAGAACACGTTATGAAACAGAAATATTTTTGAGATAAATAGTTACATCTACGAAGAAAATGGTAATGATTATGGAACTTGTGGTAATAGATGCAGTAGTTTTATTGGTGATGGTGACAATTATGATCATGATCTTTATTAACTGAATGTATTGTCATCATCGTATCATGATTATTGTCAAAATCATTATGGTGATGGTAAGAAAACTATAAGAATATTACTAGTTGATATCATATGTATGATCTTGAATTTTATTGTTATATATTTCATTAGCGTTACCATTTCAATTATTTTTACTGATATAATGATAATGATAATAATGATAAGAGCAATGATTATGATAAATGTTATTATCATTACTATCACTTCATTATTACTACCATTACCATTATTATTATCATCATAATCATTATCATTGTTACTATCATTATAATTATAATTATAATATCATAATTATTATCATTGTTACCATTATTGATAATTATCATTATCATAATTATTATCGTTTTACTATTATCATCGTTATCAGCGTTATGGTTATATTTTATTATTATCATTACCATTGTTATTAGCATCATTATCTTTATTAATACGTTACCATTATTATTACTATTATTACTATTATTGTTATTATTATATCTGGTGTTGTTGTTATAATTATTATCATTATTAGCATTGTTATCACCATTATCATCATTATTATTACCATTATCATTATTCCTATCATTATTATTAACATTGTTATTATTATTGCTACTTTCACTACCATTATCATCATCATCATCACCATTACCATTATTATTAGGGGCAAGTACGCTGCACAGAAGTAGTTGGACCTTTCAGTTTACTCACATTGTTTACTTACACGAGGCTTAGAAAGAACGTAGGAAGTGAAGGGGAGAGGAAGGGAGAGAGAAAGGGCTGAAGAGAAGAAAGAGAGGGGAAGAAAGTTTAAAGAGAAAGGGGAGACAGGGAAGGAGAAAAACAAAGTGGAAATAGAGGGGTCTTACAGTGGAAAAGGGGATGGGAGGGGATGGGAGAAGGGGCTCAGAGGAAATGCGGGATGGGAGATAGAGGAGGGGGGATAAGAGGGAGAAGGAGGTGGGAGAGAACAAGGAGGAAAAGGAGGAGAGTAAGAGGGATTGATGTACTACTTAAAGTGGGAAAAGAGGAGTGAATTTAAGGTAGATTTAGGAAACAAAGTGGGCAGCAAAGAGGGGAGAAGAAGGTAAAGAAGAAGGAAAGGGGGGGGGGAGTAGAAGAAAGAAGCTGAAAGAGGGAGAAAGGAGTACCTCTTTTTTTTTTTTTTTTTTTTTTTTTTTACCGTAGAATTTCCACAGGTACCGTTAGTTACTAGTATAATCAATACTACCGTTATTGTTATCATAATCATTCTTACAGTAATAATAATGATAATGATAATCATAATCATAATATCAATAACAAGGATAATGTTAATAATGAGAATGATAAAAATAACAATAATTATAGCAATGATAGTGATAATGATAATGATAATGATAATAATAGTAGTAATTATAATAGTAGTAATAATAATAATAATAATAATAATAATAATATAATAATAATAATAACAATAATAATAATAATAACAACAACAACAACAACAACAACAACAACAATAATAATGATAATAATAATAATAATAATAATAATAATAATAATAATAATAATGATGATAACAATGATAATGATAATAGTAGAAATAATGATAATGGTAGTACTAAGGATAATGATAATGATGATAATAATAAATATCAAGATTTATTATGATCATTATCACTGTTATCATTATCATTATTATTATATTGCTATTATTATTATTATTATCATAATTAACATTATTACTCTCATTATTTTTACTATTATAATTATTATCATCATTATTACTTTTATCATCATTATCATTATCAACATTATTATTCTTGTAATGATTATCATTGTTCTTATTCTTATCCATGTTATTGTAATTTTTATCATTATTGTTTTTATTGTTATTATCAATATTATTATAATTATCATTATGATTATTATTATTGTTTCAATAATATAATGATTACCATTGTCATCATTATTATTATTGTTATCATTACGATTATCATGATTCCCATTGTTGTTATTATCATTATCATTACTATAACCATAGTAGCTATTGTCATCATTATCATCATCAGTATTATTTTCAATATTGTTACCATTTTTTTAGTATTATTATCATTATCATTATTGCCGTTATTACTATAATGTTAATAATGATGGTGGTACCAATAACAGTAATAGTAATAATGATAATTGTAATGATAATGTTATTAATGATTATAACGATAATAATGATACAAATAG
>NW_020872922.1:466095-478595 GCF_003789085.1 Penaeus vannamei
AAGAAAAATGTGGCATTTTTTTTCTTATTCTTGGACTTTCGAGCAAAGTGCCTGTGTGTGTGTGTGTGTTTGTGTGTGTGTGGTGTGTGTGTGTGTGTATGCGTACGTGTGTGTATGTGTGTGTGTGTGTGTGTATGTGTGTGTGTGTGTGACACGATATTTAATATCGATAAAAGACTTCCAAAGTAAAAGCAAGTGAATTTAAAACATCTCCACTTGTTCGAACCCCCCCACCCCCACCCCCACCCCGCTGCTAAAACGTCTTACCAGCCACACCAGTCTTTCTCCCCTTAGAGCTGGTGCGATCAGCTGAACGCACCCTGACCAAAATCTTCCTAATCCTGAATCCACCGGCCAGGAACGTAGAACCGCCGGGTGCAAGGTGATGGCGCGTGTGGCGTGGTTCTGCGCTACGCCTCGTGGTGGAGGAAGTCACTCGCGAGCAGTCAGTTGCGAGACGCCAGGACACTCCTCCGTTGCGCATGACATCTGATTTTTAAAATTATGACTTGTCAAGGTTGTCATCGCCATCACCATCATCGTCATTGTCATGCCACCGTCGCCATCACCACGACGAACATCAGTCTCACTATCACCATCATCAGCATCATCGTAACCCCTCATTCACTCACCCCGCCTACCACCACCATCACCACCACCATCATTATCATCATCATCATCATCATCATCATCATCATCATCATCATCTCATCACCATCATCATCCATCACCACCACCACCACTACCACCACCACCATCACCGCCACCACCACCAACAAAAACAAAACCACACTCATCACCACCGCCATTACCACTTCCTCCTTCCCCGATAATACAGAATCAACGAAGCACCAAATCACCAATAAACATCACAGATTCTCGTCACTCGAAGCGCAGTCTGGCGCATGCAACCCACGGTCAACACAGCACATCCAGCTTTCTTGACCCACACTCGCTTCCTCGTTAAGCATTCACATCATCACTTCGGATCAAGTTCCGGGAGATTTCAACTCCTTCGGGAAGTGATCCAATTCCCTTCTGGCGATCGGTTTCGCGCCAAATGTTTTAAAGGATCAGCTAAAAGAAAGAAACAAACATGAGAAGGTCTGCGCGTTAACCCAGTCTGTTGGCCTGAGGCTAAAAGGGCAATAACCTTGAGTGAGCGTAAACAACCGGCTGCTGTTATCGTTAAGGGTCTAAATCCTGTACAAGACTGGTAGCTCGAAGGATGATAAAACGTATTTACAGTCGATTTAGTCTAAATACCTGGTAGTGGTGAAAAACAACAGCAAAAGCAAGCGATATCAGAACACCTGGAAGTACCCGAAACCTTCCTTTATGTAACACCGACGCTGCATAAGTTACGCAAATTCTGTTATGGCTGTGCTATCCCTTTCTTCAGTGTATCCTGTTTTCCGTCTAGAACGATGTATTTTGATCGCAAGGAATTCATAAGCAGTGGATATGGAGAGAAATACAAATTGATAAATGAATACAAACTCCATCTGAGCAATGCTGGGAGATTATCTATTTTTCGCACATCATGCAACGCGATACGTTAAGGAATGTAGCCGACAAAGTATATTCCTTTGTTTATCAATCTATCTGTAACTGCATTTATACTACTTATCTATGAGTATATCTGTCTGTTTATCACTCTTTCTCTCTCTCTCTCTCTCTCTCTCTCTCTCTCTCTCTCTCTCTCTCTCTCTCTCTCTCTCTCTCTCTCTCACACACTACACACACACACACACACACACACACACACACACACACACACACACACAACACACACTATATATATATATATATATATATATATTATATATATATTATATATATATATATATATATATATATATATATATATATATATATATATATATATATATATATACATACATACATATATATATATATATATATATATATATATATATATATATATATATATATATATTATATATATATAGTTATTTTCTTTCTTCTTTCTTGCTTTCTTTCTTTTCTTTTTTTCCAACTGCCATTCACTCACACTGCAGGACTTAAGCTTCTCTCAGTTCATCGTCTGAGTCTGGCAGAGCAACCCTTGCCTGATTGAATGCCCGTCCTAACCGCTGTCGCACATATGTCTATTTGTTTATCCATCTAGCTATCTATCCATCTATTCTTCTGGGTGTTCCTGTACACGAATAACCATAATTTTAATCCCGTTTTGAGCTACGAGTGTGAGTTAGGGAAGAAGAGTGAACCTTCCACGTGAATGACCAAGGTGCAATTGCAGGGCGTGGGCCGTGTGCGTTAACCGTGGCCGTCGTGTCCGTCTTGGTGGGCGGCGCAGAACAACCAGAACGTAGGCTGGGTCTCGTGGCGTCGCAGCTGGGCGTGCAACCCGTTTGGGGCCAGACAGGTGAGTTTTTGCTCTCTGCATGACGGGTTGGGGGGGGCACTCCCTCTCTCTCTCTCTCTCTCTCTCTCTCTCTCTCTCTCTCTTCTCTCTCTCTCATCTCTCTCTCTTCTCCTGGCGTCTACGTCTACTTCTCTTCCCTGCCCTCTCTCGTCTCTCTTTCTTTCCTCTCTCTTCCCCCTCCTTCCCTTACCCGTCTCCCTACTCTCCTTATTCCGACCTAGACCTTCCCATCGGCGCTACTCTGACCGAACCAAAACGACGGATTTCACGTGAGAGGAGTGGCTACATAATTCTACCCTCCTCTCTCCTTTACCCTACTATCCTCCCTCTCCTTCTACTTCCCTCGGAAATCCGTCCTCGCGACAGCATCGTAACAAACAGTAAATACGAATAAGAATATTAAAAGAAAACACACTAGTCCAGATGATAATAGAAAGGGATGTATCGACTGAGAGGAATCCACACGTGTAGAGATATAGAGGAGAATGATGTGACTGGACTATGTTTTGTTTTTGCGGATGGGAAAGAGGACGAGCCGCCACAGATAAGATTTGCTGAACACGGACAATGAGAAAACGATGAGAGATACGTTTCGGAAATCAGAGAAGACAACATCCAGATTCCCGATGATTACGAGAATGTACGAGATTTCGCCTTATAGATTCTATATGGGAAGTAGTGCCTTGAAACGGAGGGAAAGAACGATATCAGATGAGGCATGCGTGAAGTTGTTTCGTCTTCTGAAAGTTGATTGATTCTTGTCTAAAGATTTTCTTTCGATCCTAGTCTGATGAGTTGTTCAATGTCCTAATTAGGAACCTTAACTCAGACTCAAGATAGAATCGACTGTAGAGATTGCTAAATATCTTCGAAATGATTCGAAGATGCATATAGAACGGAGAAGACAAATGATATCGGATTGATAAAATCGACGATGCTTTGAGAGACGAATGATCCTTATGAGAAGAGAGTATCGCTCTTCCATGAGCGACTATTGATAGATGCTCGATAGGATGAGAGTGATGAGACTGAGCTTTGGTAGACCTGGACGAGTGAGATGGGGAGAAAAGATGATTGTATCGACAGGTTTACCGGCCTCTCTATGTATAGGGTATTAAGCTGCGCTGCTTATGAGAAGAGATTATGAGCTGCTCCGGGTGACAGGTGATAAGAGGTCGAAGTCCGTATGTAGGAAGATCAGTATCGAGTGGTTCATGAAGAGATGTGAGAGTACTCTGTATTGTGCATGTTTTCGTCTGTCATTATGGCATTGTGTACTTGGGGGAGTATGAGGTAGAGTTGCGTCTATTGTTCTTCCACCGGTGTTGACCTCCTGTCGGTCTGCTCCACGCTATCGTCTCCGGAGTCAGGTCGTGTCTCGCCTGAGGTCTTATTTCTCATCCTATTAGTTGAGTCGTTACCAGCGCCGCAGTCTGAATGAATGCGATATTCGGGAAGAAATCACGAGATCCTAGATGTTTTCTTGGAATTGCCTTAGGTTACGTTCTTAGTCTTTTTCAACATGAGCGAGGTGGAACCGCGAATAATTCTGCAGAAGGGAGAAAATGAGTCCTGGAATTTCTTTCAACGGAAGAGGTCCGCACGAGAATGAAGAGGAATTTGGGACGAGAGTATAATACTGATAGATGGGTACGTGGACAAGGTCTTTGCTCGAAGCTCGGGAGGGCCGCAGATAACTTTCATAGAAATTTGTTTAGCGGGGGCGGTTATCTTACTAGCCGACTTGTAAACTGTTAGCGCGCGGTAATGAAGATTCGTTCATTATGTAAAAATACTGATGAAGTTGATACGAGTGGATGATAGTTGATACTGATATAATTGATAATAATAGATAATAATTGTATGATAAGGCACAGATAGATAATGCTATAGTAATAATTAGTAATAGTTGTAAGCAATTAAGTAATTCTTTTGATAATAAAGATAGATAAATGATCAGACATAGATGATTCGATGCGATTAATCGGATCAGTCAGTCATCAGTCTTAATGCATAAAAGGATAGAGAGATAAATAGAGTAAGATAATACGCATAATGATAATGAATAATAATAATAATAATAATGATGATTAAAAAATTGATAATAGTAATAGTAATATTAAAGATAACGATAATAATGAGCATAATGACGAGAATATTAATGATAATAATGAAACAATAATATTTCTAATTCTGAAAAATAATGACAATCACCATCATCATAGATAACCCCTTTGAACCCTCCCTCGCAGGGCAGCAGACAGGCAACCAGATCGGAGGGATCCAGGGCTGCATCTGCCTCCCCGTGAACCAGCGCTGCCCTTACGACGGCGGTTCGGGCTCGACGACCGGCGCTGGAGTCTTTGATGTCAGGATCGTGAACAGGGTGAGGCCATAGAGCGATGTCTTGGTAGATGTAGGATGCCTTAATTGATATATTTCTGGGGTTTGATTGATAGTTTTGGCTGCTTGATGCCTTGTTTGAGGGTGAAAGGGGAAGAGATTTGGGCACGACGGCAGGGATGTCACTTAGAGGCGCCATGTTCAAGAATCTTGAGGTTTGAGGGTGACGCTACAGCACGATGTGTTAACAGCTATTTTTAAGAATGAAAATAGGTCACCCTTGGTCACCCTGGATTTTTTTATGCTAAAAACAAATATTACTTCAGTGAAATCCTTTAATTTTTCATTCTTTGTAGCTTTAATACTTTTAGTGTTGCTCACCTTTTATCATTCTATTTCTTACGCATCCTTGATCTCTTGATTTCGAGTGTAATTATCATCAATTCCAGATCCTTAAATCACAATCCTTAGTCTTTTAATCTCATCTCTCACCAACCTCACCTTTATCTTTTTTAATCTCATCTCCCGTCTCCCTTGCCGTTCCAGCCCGGAGCAGGCGGAGAGTGCGGCATCCCGGGTCAGAAGATCTGCTGCCCCCCTGGCGTCAGACCCGCGGGGCCCGTCCGTCCCCCGCCCGTCGCGCCCCAGCCCGTGCCCATTCAGCGGTCGGGCTGCGGCGGCCAGAACCCCATCCCGTACAGGCAGCCGCAGTATGCTGAGGTAAGGTCGGGCCGCTGCTGTGCTCGGTTGGTGTGGTGTGGCGTGTGGAATAGGGAGTCACTGTTTTTTGCGTGCGTGTGTGTGTGTGTGTGTGTGTGTGTGTGTGTTGTGTGTGTGTGTGTGTGTGTGTGTGTGTGTGTGTGTGTGTGTGTGTTGTGTCTGCCTGTCCCTTTTGGCACTTGGATATATAATTATGAGACCCCCCCCCCATCTATGACCGCTGACACACATGAACCTTCTCACCTCTCCGCCAGGCCACCTTCGGCGAGTACCCTTGGATGGTGGTCGTCCTGGACTTCGGCGACGGCTACAAGGGCGGCGGAGTCCTCGTGGCGCCCGACTGGGTCCTCACCGCGGCTCACAAGGTTTACAACGAGAGGTGGGTTTGGGTTTTTCGTCATTTCGTTTCTATGTGCTTGCCCGTTTTATTTGTTCGTTTATTTATTTATCATATTATATATATTTTATTTGTTCATTTATTTATTATATATTTTTTGTTCATTTAGTTCATTATTTACTTATATATTTATTTGTTCATTTATTTACGTATGTTCACTCGTTTTTTTCATGTATTAATTTGGTTCTATGGTTGATAGGTTTGTGTTCTGTATTTTACCCTTTGAATTCAATTTATTTTTTATCACTGATTGTACTTATGATTACTGCAATTACTGTTATTTTTATAACATGGATTTAGATCTTTAGTTTCAGATTATTTTTCTCGATAAGCTATTCTTGTCTTTCTTGTTCTTCCTTCTCTTTCTTCCTTCTCCACCATGATCACCACAACCCTAGTCCTCTCTCGTTGTTCATCCCTTTCCTCTCCCTCTTTTTCCGTCTCCCTTCTACTACGCCCTCACCACCGTAGCCCTAATCCACTCTCACTGCCCATCCCTCTCACTCCTGTTCTTCCATCTCCTCCTCCTTTCCTCTCCACCATCATCTCTACAGCCCTAATTCACGTTCACTGTTCACCCCTCTCCTCCCTCTGTTCCTCCACCTCCTCCTTCCTTCCTCTCCGCCCTCATCACCACAGCCATAATCCCCTCTCACTGTTCCTCCATCTCCTCCTTCCTTCCTCTCCGCCCTCATCGCCAGCACCACCACCATTAATTCCCACTCCCCCCTCCGCCGCGCCCCACCAGGAGCCTCAAAGTCCGCCTGGGCGAGCACAACGTCCGCCAGCGCCAGGACCACCCCAACTTCCCCCACCTCGAAGTCCCGGTTGACAGGATCATCATTCACCCCAACTTCGACAACCAGGCTCTCCTCAACGACGTGGCTCTGCTGCACCTCGCCCAGCCGGTCAACGTGAATCAGTACCCGCACATTGGGACGGCGTGCTTGCCTTCGCCCGGCCAGATCTTCCACGGGCAGACGTGAGTGGGTGAACGGGGGCTATTTTTTCTTGATTTTTTTGTTTTGTTTAGTGTTTTAGCTATTGATCTATTTGCTTTTTGTCTAGTTAGTCGTGGTTGTCGTGTTTAAATCCGGAGATTTTTGGTCTACTCTAGACAAGCTTGAAGAATGAAATGTCTTTCCCGCACGCGTGAAAATCCTCTCTTGACCACCAAACCTTACGCGACCTGGCTCTCGCAGGTGCTGGGTCACCGGCTGGGGCAAGGACGCCTTCCAGACGGGCGGCAATTTCCAAGAGATCCTGAAGGAGGTGGACGTCCCCGTCGTCGACCCCTTCCGATGCCAAGCCAGCCTGCAGCAGACGCGCCTCGGACCCTCCTTCACCCTCAACCAGCAGTCCTTCATCTGCGCCGGAGGAATCGCCGGGAAGGACGCCTGCACGGTCAGTCTTTTGCTTTCCTTCATTCTCCTTTTATCCTCCTTTTTCTTCCACTTCTCTTCCCTCATACTGCCCCATTCTTTTCCCCTTCCCTTTCCGTCTTCTTCTCGTTCTTTTCTTATTTTCTTCCTTCTCCTCCACCTCGTTCTTCTTTTTTCTCCTTTCTCCTCTTCTCTACCCCTTTCACTTCACAAACCATTCCATATTCTACTGGCAGTGTGACGTCCCCTTATTCTATAATTCTAAATCTAAGATTTTTTTTTTCCTAAACAAGGTTATTTATGTCACAGTCGAATATCCCTTAGCCTTCCTACTCTATTTATTCCTACACTGTTTACTCGTGACCGAAAATCTTCTCGTTCCTCTGATACCCATAATTTTTAGGTCATTTTTTTTCTTTATAAGTCACGGCTTGAAGTTTTCTCCTCTTGCTCATAACTTTAAACCCGTTTTTCTTCTTCTTCTGCTCCTTCTTCCTCACGATTAAAAAAAAAAATTTCCTCTTACTCAGAAAAGCTATCTTTCCCTCTTATTCATGCCTTTAAATCCTTTTTTTTTCTTCATATGGTCTAAAATCTACTATTTTGCTTCGTACCCATAGCTAAAATCCCCATTCTCCTCATTCACCCATGCCTGATTTTCTTCATACCCATACCTCTTACTGAAAGCCCTCCTGTTTTGTTTCATGGCCATAGATAAAGTGCCCAGTCCTTTCTCCCCTCATTTTACTCATGCCTGAAAATCCTTTTTTTTTGGGGGGGGGGGCTTCATACCCCTGCCTAAAATTCCCAACTCTTCCCTCTTACTCGTGCCTATTTTTTTTCTTTTTTCTTCTTTTTCTTATTTTCTTATGCCTGAAAATCTTTTTTTCTTTTTTTCTACTGTTCTTATGCCTGAAATCCTTTTTTTTTCTTCCCTCTTACTCGTGCCTGAAAATCCTTTTTTTTTTTTTCCTTTTTCTCGTGCCTGAAAATCCCTTTTTTTTCTTCTGTGTTCCTCCATCTCCTCCTTCCTTTCTCATGCCTTTTTCCCTTTGTTTTTTCTTCATGCCCACTTAAAACCCCCAATCCTCCCCTCTTCCTCATGCCTGACCCCCTACTCCCCCCCAACAGGGCGACGGCGGGTCCCCCCTGGTGTGCCCCACGCAGAGCGGGTGGACGGTCGTGGGCCTCGTCGCCTGGGGCATCGGCTGCGCCCAGGGGAATGTCCCGGGGGTCTACGTCAACATACCCAACATGATGGACTTCATTAGGCAATACGTCAGGTGAGGAGACCCTGAGGATTTCGTTGGTCGGATATTTGTTGATTGATGGGATGACATAGAGCCAGTCGATACTGATTGATGGAGTGACATAGAGCCAGTCGGATATTGATTGATTGATGGAATGACATAGAGCCAGTCGGATATTGATTGAATTCGGATATTTATTGATTGGTGGAATGACATAGAACATGACAGTTTGTTGAAATCGCGGACGCCCCGGCCGAATGGATATTCATATTTACGGACGCACATTCACAGATATACATTTATCTCTCTATCTCTCCGGCAGATGTGTATGTCTAGATTGATAGATACGTATTTCGGTATATATGTGTCCGTATAATGAATATTCATTGGGTCAGGCCTCGCGCAATTTTAACAAAACTGTTGATAGACATTTGGGGGTGGGGGGAGGGGGGGGGCAGTACATGGGGCATACTGACTACTTGGTCTTTCTTGACAGATATTCGTTTCATCAATACCTGAATTAAGTCGCGTTTTTCTTTACCTTTTTTGTTTGCTGTAGTAAAAAAAAAATGTATGTTTACCGGTTCGATATGTGAAGTAAAGGATCTATGTGTTTTTTTATGGTTTTCTCTTCCATTCTTAAACACCAATTACCATAATTCAGCATATTGTAGTTTTACATATAATATACAGTAAATGAATATCCACTAAGAATATTGTAAGAATTACTAACAGCCATTTTTTTATGCTTACAGATTTTAGAAGGAAGGGCCCACACGACCAACCTACAAAAATTACTGAAACATTCTATTCATATGTACATACCCCTAAAAATATAAATAATGATTATGATAATTAACAAAAGCGATGGTTGTGATTCCTGATGAGTGATTACGCACTCGTATGCAAATTTACCTGGAAAGTCGAGGGCTACGTGCGTATTTCTTTACGAGTAAGAATTCAGTGATTTTGCCCTCATTTTCACTAATACATTTTGTACTTTTTTCATAGAAAAATCATCTTAATGGGGACGGATGGAATGTCATATTTATTTCCTCAGGGTGTGAGACTTTTTTAAAACGAAAGGAGAGGAAAGAAAGCAATTTTCTCCTCTGGCTATCCTCTTTATGGTGTCGATAAGGGTGAAAATATTTACATAAACTTCAGGGGTATTATAATACTCTAGTAGAGCCATAGGTCGGACGAATGATATTTGTTACTGCTGCTGTGATGTTATCCTTTTGTTTTTAACCTATAATGGTGCAATAAATGATGTACTGAATTATTCATATCTTTCTCTCGCCCTTCCTTCCTTGGGAATAAATTGTCTAAATAAACGGAAAGAGAAATGCATAAACAATATATGTATTTCTACTTTTTTTTCGGGTCTATATTTGAAGAGGTAAGGAAAAGCACGCAAATAGTCTTTCGTTTCTTCTTTTATTATAAAACATTTTCGACATATATTTAATAAACACTCGAGGCAGTTTAATGCATTATTTAATTATTACACGAAGCTATTTGACTTAACCACGCTGTAGTCTGTCGTTTCAGCGGCTGGTTGATGATCGCAAGGGAACCGCGAGGAAAAAGCTACAATTCCCGTTTTCTATGGTGTTGCACCGAGACGAAGGTGGGTCTGCTGTAGAAAATTTTACATTGCGCGGCTTGTTGATCCCGTGTTTGGGAGTCAGTGGGGGGGGGGGGGCTGCATACCTTCCCCTGTGGATCCGCCACTAAACAAGTATTCTAGATACATTTATGTGTACATTTGTGTGTTTTTGAAAGGATTTTAAAAGAAATAATCAATGTTTCTAGTTTACTTCACCATGATACAAAATAATAATAATAATACAGATTTGTATGAAGTGAGGTAATATCACAGGGGCCATAAGAATGGATGCTCTTTCCTTGTATGAAAAGTTCTTGCCTTAAATTTCTTTTTAACACCCATCTAGTCTCTTCGTTTGTCGTCGGTGTATCAGAACCTGAGGCGAGGAATATTTTGTAAATAAACATGGCATTTTTTCGACAACATGGTTTAAAAGGAACGCTAAAATATTCAAATTGTAACAAACAGTTAATGAATACCCAAGAAACACCAGATAATAAAAAGGATTTAAACCATAACGTTTTTTTTTACCCCAAGACCTGAAGATTCTAACTCACTAACCAACCAACGGTGAAGATAACATCTAACTCACTACCAGATGAACACGCCATTCATCACCACCTTACCTTACATTTTGTCGGATGAAGTTGGCATACGAGGCCACGTTGACGTAGACACCTGGAACTTCCCTTTGAGCGCAGCCGAGACCCCAGGCAACCAGGCCAACCACGGTCCAGCTCTTGTTGCTATCGTTCTGACACACAAGAGGAGACCCGCCGTCGCCCTGGAAATTTTGCGCGGGAAAGTGAGACGTGAACTTTGCGCGGGAAAGAGACGATGTGCTTCTGTTATTTTTCTCTCATTACATATGTGCTTCTGTTATTTTTTCCTTTGTTGGCTTTGTCTCTTTCTGTTTGATCTCTCTCTCTCTCTCTCTCTCTCTCTCTCTTCTCTCTCTCTCTCTCTCTCTCTCTCTCTCTCTCTCTCTCTCTCTCTCCTCTCTCTCTCTCTCTCTCTCTCTCTCTCTCTCTCTCTCTCTCTCTTTCTCACTCTCTCTCTATCTCTTTCTCCCTCTCTCTCCTCTTTTTCTCTCTTTATCCCTTTCTCTCTCTCACTCTTCCTCATTTTCCTTTCTTCTGTTTCCCTCCCTCCCCTCCCTCCCCCTCCATCCCCTCACACACAAACACAGAGACCATCCTCCCCCCCCTAAGTCCCACATCCCCAGGACTTACAGTGCACGCGTCGTTTCCCTCGACTCCTCCGGCGCAGACGAAGGACGTCTGGTCCAGGGTGAAGTTGCTTCCGAGGCGGGCGGCTCCGAGGCGCTGTTGGCAGGCGAAGGAGTCGACCATCGGGACCTGGACCACGCGGAGGGTATTCTGGAACCGGTTGCCGGGGATGGTCGGGTCGCCGCCCCAGCCCGACACGACGCACCTGCGAAAGGGATGGGAAGGGCTTGCGTGTTAGGCTTTGTTGTTTG
Source organism: Penaeus vannamei (assembly GCF_003789085.1). NCBI lineage: Eukaryota > Metazoa > Arthropoda > Malacostraca > Decapoda > Penaeidae > Penaeus > Penaeus vannamei. Next base: position 477,690 of record NW_020872922.1, read on the forward strand.
TTGTTTATCTATTTTTTTATTTGTTTAATCTATTCATTGGTTATTTGGTTATCTCGTTGCGCCGATATCTAAGGTCGTTGGCGGATTCTTTTTTGTGTTGCAGGGAGGATATCAAGGTAAAGCCCTTTATCAGTCTGCTTTATAGAGTCTTAATAAACACTTGCCCATCCTGACCTCCGTGAAGTTCAATTCCAGAAGGTAAAAATTATTTGCTTTGACCCCTGGATCAGCTGACCCCCGTGAAGATCCCAAAAGGTCAAACGCACTTCCTCAACCCACAAGCAGACCACCGAAAGGTCACTCCCAAACTGTCCTCAGATTCAACTCGGTCCAAGGAAGAGCTACCCAAATAAAGATCCAAAGTACTTGAAACCCAAAATATCAACAGATTTGCTTTGTTATGAAATAGACCCTCACGAAGACCACGACCAAAGAGGATAGATTTAAAGAGCTGACCCCCGGAGAGCTCCTCCCGAGAGGCAGACCGGACTCACCTCAGCCCCTGGAAGAACTGGCCCTGGGAAGGCAAGCAGGCGGTGCCGATGTTCGGAGCTGCTGCAGTGTTGACGGGGACGGAGAGGTGCAGGAGAGCGACGTCGTTGGCGAGGGTCTGGGGGTTGAACTGAGGGTGCACGATGATGTTGTCGACGAGCACGTCTCGATGGGGGTACAGGGGGGAGTCCTGGGGCGTAGAGAAGTCCAGCTCGCCCAGACGCGCGACGAGGTTTCTGAAGGGGCGGGGGAGGGGGTTATCATGGGGGGCGGCGGAAGGCGATTTCGGAAACAAAGCGGTTGATGTTAATAAGTGAGAGGTATGGGATGGTTAATGATGCTAAACAGAAGAAGATTTGGTAGTGAGTGGAAATGGGGATAAGAAATTAATTATGAAATTCGGGAAAATGATGT
>NW_020872922.1:515538-533038 GCF_003789085.1 Penaeus vannamei
TGCTGATTTAGTAACCTCTTCGTGCGACTACACAGTCAGTATCATTATGTGTACATGTCCGTCTGGTTAACTATGAGTTGAAGGTCATGGCACACACTGTCCACAAGTGACACTGCCCTCAGCTGGCTGAGGATCAGGCACTGCTGCTGCACTGGGGTAGGCGAGAGAGGCACTGTTGCTTCTCTGGGACGCAGCTGAACACAGCATAGTTAAGTGTTTAGTCATCCGTCCGACGAGCGGACACACATAAGCACTATACACATCTCGGGCCCGTTTTGCACCACTGCACATCACTGCTGCGTAAGTGCTGCTTGAGTACTAGGTCAGCTGTGCGCCCGTGGCTCAGGAGGGAGCTCACGCGGGTCAACTGCCCCGCCCGAGTGCGGTTCGAGAGCTTCGGAGCAGTCCCGGTAGAGAGACAGCATTCAGATGGCACAGCGGGCCGCGCTGGTACCCGACCAGACCCGAACGACAGGCGGGAGGCAGCATATCCTAGTTGTGTCGCACTAGACTTGGGAGCGGACGAACCACGGTTTGGCAATTGGACGCAGGACGCCGTGCGCTGGTCCAGTTCAACAGGCACTCGATCGGATCCGAGCGCTGTTTACGTCGCGTAGAAGCGACCCGGCGGGACCAACACGCGCGAAGCCCGGCCTAGAAGGAGAGCCGGGCTGGCGGTTCGGAGAGCATTGTAGCAGTGTGGCGGCGTGGCGGTGATGTAATGAAGTTGATCACTGGATGAAGCTCTGGTCCAAGCGGGGCAGCTGCGTGTGCTGGGCTCTTGCCTCCACTGGACGTGGAGTGGTGTGTACCAGCAGTGCCCTTGATGTGGTTGGTGGTGGCGTGGGTGGGAGGGGCGCCACCCCCCGCTCGGGGCCACGCTGCCCCTCGGGGATCCCCACAGCTGGCCAACACGTCTCATTTGACTCACAAACGAGAAGGTTCACTATGATGGATCCCCCGCCCGACCGCACCCGCCTCAGCCGCTTTCATCCTCCGTTCCTACTGCTGTCCTTGCTGGTGCTGCTGCCAGTCCTGCTGCTGCTGGAGATAGTGGTGCGTGTTGTCCGCCAGCAGGAGAGTGACGCCCGTTGTGCCGCCCCACACACTGGGATCACCTGCCTGTGGGAGGTAATAATATCAATCAGTCAAGGTGTGTCAGAGACTCATCCGAGCGTCACGGCCACACTATAGCAGATATCCTTTATCCTAATCAGTAAACTTCACACACTAGCCTTTTTATCTATTCTTGAGCTTCCTTTTTTTCTGTTTTCCCCTCCTAAACTAGAAATACCCTTTATCTTACAGATATCGTTAACAAAGCCAGACATAATTATATGCTGTCAAGAAGAAAAGGAAACATACACTCCAATTTGATCACATGACGGAAGTACTCGGGGAAAATCAAAAGAAAACATAACACATTAAAATTATTGCCACTAGTTACTCCATTACATTTTCCCACCGCCATTGTTCTTATCTCAGGAATTCTCGTAATTGGTACAATTTTAAAATTTGCAACATCCATTTTTATCCGTGAATTTACCGACGATCACAAAGACACCACTAACACTCACCATCACCCTTACACACAGGCTAAAACAACCTTTTTTCACATATTATAACCTGAATCTTTCATATTTATTACCCTCACACTTGTGCCATCGCGCCTATTACGAAACCGCCTATTCCCCTTTTGTTCGACAGATTTCGCTTTACTATTTACTGCTTTATCGCTCTTCTGGCACACCTAGCGTTGCCGCAGCCCCTACCTCATTTATCTTCATTTTCCAATGTACTCTTTCGTAATGTGATGGGCAATCGAATAAAATCAACGCTTGTATTTCAATTTCAAGCAGCATTTACGGCGACAGATTGAAGAACTTATCTATCAAGCGTGCAATGTGCAATAACGCTAGAGAAACCGCAACTGGTACGCTCGTGTGATGAGACAATCATTCGTGACCCTGTTTTTTTATTTCATTTTTTTTCCTCATTCTTTCTTTTTTCATCACAGCCACGGAGAGTATTTATTTCCAGAGAGTTCTAACCAATTCTCAAAAGTTTCTATCCACCAAAAAATAACCCATCCACACGAGGCAGACACAGTGACATCCACACAGAGCCGCTCACCCGATCACTCTCGACCCCGCTAATCACTCTTCAAGCGGCCAATCACGAGCGAGCGAATAAAAAACGTCCTGAACATCGTTTTAAAACACAGATATTACCCGAGAATTCCGAGAACGGCAGATGACTGAGGTTTGGCAAACGTTTCTCCTTACTATTATTTGGCCGAATACAAAGGCTTCGTTCTTACTTTTACTTTAGCATATGTGATCACATGTGTGTGTGTGTGCGTGTGTGGGTTTGTAGACTATGTGAGCGGGTGAATGTGTGTGTGTGTGTGTGTGTGTGTGTGTGTGTGTGTGTGTGTGTGTGTGTGTGTGTGTGTGTGTGTGTGATTGTAGACTATGTGAGCGGGTGAATGTGTGTGTGTGTGTGTGTGTGTGTGTGTGTGTGTGTGTGTTTGCGTGTGTGTGTGGTCCCGACACAGCAGTATAGTAGTAGTACGTGAGCAAGCGTGTAGGTACGTGAAGCCGCCCTGCGAAATTTTAGCGTCAAATAATCACACGCAAGATGGAGGGAAGAGGAGAAGCAGTGGTTAAAGCCGAGTAGATTTATACATGCAGGCTAATATTGGCAGTTTGTTGCATTGCAAGTCGTTAGTTTCTTACCAGACCTTCATTATATGCCGTGCTATTACTCCCGAGCTGCGTCACACCGCTGTGTTCACCGCATCACCGTATTCTTCGCTGTGGTAGTTTCACTGTGTATTCACCGTATCACTGGGCTAATGCTTTGTGTACTGATGACGCAATTTTCCCCGTACATACACTTGCATGTTTTCCCTATCTTTACGACATTCTAGAGCTCTTTCTATCATGCTTTCTCTATTTCTCTTTCATTCGCTTTCTAATTCTTTCTGTCTGTCTTCTTTCTTTCTCTCCTCCTCTTTCACCTTCCATCCTTTCTCTCTCTCTCTCTCTCTCTCTCCATCCGTCTCCCATTCCCTTATTCCTCCCCTCTATCTTTCACCTCCCTTCCCCTGTGTGTACACTGCAGTCTTTTAAACCAAGCACATTTGCCACCTTGTTCAGCGGCGGAATGGCGGTTCACAACAAAGCAAGGGCGAGAGCAGTTCCACTACCCGTTGGTGGAGGACTTAACCGCAACGCCAACCTGCCCGACGACCATGCATGTCACGAATCAAGCTTTCTCGGCGGCAAACCCATCACTTGAAAAATCACTATTTCAATATATATATATATATATATATATATATATATATATATATATATATATATATAGAGAGAGAGAGAGAGAGAGAGAGAGAGAGAGAGAGAGAGAGAGAGAGAGAGATACACACTCACACACACCACACACACACACACACACACACACACACACACACACACACACACACACACACACACATATATATATATGGGATATTGATAGATACAGATATAGATGTTTATGTGTGTGTAATAATAATATAAATAAACGTGTGTGTGTGTGGATACATTATGTGTGTGTGTGTGTGTGTAAACTAAAATGTATGGATACAAAGACACACTTGGAGAGAGAAAGAGAGAAAAAGAAGGAGAGGGAGAGAGAGAGCGCGAGAAATAAGGTGAGGGAGAGAGAGAGAGAGCGAGAAATAAGGAGAGGGAGAGGGAGAGAGAGAAAGAAGGAGAGGGTGGGGGAGAGAGAAACACCTTCGGCACTCGCTCCGATCACTCGAAAATGAGTGAAACATTGTGGAGAGAAGAGACAATGGCGCGACTTGGCCATCACAGTCGGTGACAGAAACACAGACGCGCAGCCAGGCTTCCACTGTCTCTTTATTCTCAACCTCTTCTGCGCTCGCTCGCTCCTCGCTCACTTCACTACATGTCTGTCTGTATATGTATATGTGAGTGTTCGCTGCATATTTTCCCCTTTTTGTAATATATATATGGTTGTTTACATACATGCACACATACGCGCGCGAACACACACACACACACACACACACACACACACACACACACACACACACACACACACACACACACACACACACACACACACACACTACAACAAACAAACAAACACACTTCTCTTCATACATTTCTCAATATCCTATTCACATATTATTACATCTAAGAACATTACAACACAGTTCTTCATTGTCCACCGATTCCTCATATCGGTTGACGAAACTAAATCAATAAAGATTAGTTAGCGAAGAAGGTCTAGCGATAGCCAAAAGAAGCCGGTTTATGATCATGATAATGTGTCCTAATGACGACGGGAATGCTTCACAATATATAAATAACTCCTAATAATGAACTTTTATTACGCCCATCACCTCTACAAACAATTATACCGCCTGTATATACACTTGAATATGCAGCAGTCTTTCCCATTTTACACCGTCCTTTCCTCTTGATTAGCGCTCATCCCTCTGTTAAAACTCATGGCCTTGTCCGATTCTTTCTGAACCTAACCGCAGGAGATTGCCCGCGAGATAACTCATTTCTTCAATCAAAGTAGCCTTATTGTTTCTATCTTTTGTTTATTCTTAAAAGTGATCTCGCAGTCAGTAATAGGGGTTTCCTTACACCATAGACGTTGCTTTTTACTTTACGAACTTTGAAATGAACTCTTACAGAATATTATATGACTTTTAAAAAAATAAAACGCAGATTATAATGAGCGGTTGGTTCCCTTATATTCAGAGTATATCGTTAAGTATACACAGTTCAGTTTTAGCAACGTCTTTTTACAGCTTTTGTGAGTTTGTGAAGTGTATATTGTTGCATTTGAGCAGCTGGGTGTTATAAAGTGAATGTGTCAAATAATTTTCTCTCGTTTTATCACACGCACTTACAGACGCACATGTTGACAGACACGCACATGTACCGACATTAACACACACACACACACACACACACACACACACACACACACACACACACACACACACACACACACACACACACACACACACACACACACACTCTTTCTCTCTCTCTCTCTCTCTCTCTCTCTCTCTCTCTCTCTCTCTCTCTCTCTCTCTCTCTCTCTCTCTCTCTCTCTCTCTGCATAAAACAGCAATGGTAAATAAAAAGGAAAGAAACCGCAAAACCGACAGCCATTGACGTTATATTACTCTAAATGTTTCCCATTAGTAAACCTGGAATTTTCCACAAGTCTCACATTTTCTGAAATATCCGCAACAACTTCCAGCCGGAGCGAGGACGTTTCACCGCAGCGTTAAATGAACTCTTTTCTGCGACAAATCATCACAAGGAGAAACCTAAATATGTAACACTAAACAGGCAACGTTAAATTATCAGGGCACTTAACTCTCTTACAATGCGGCAGTAAAGTCTATCATGGCGTCACTAACAGCACCTCACAACCCGACATTAGCATACCCTCTCGTCCGCTTAATATAAACGTCACAATTAAGTGTTATCGTTGGATGCTAATTAATGATGGCAAAATCCAAACAAAATCCACTCGCGCGAATTCGGCTCCTGACAGCGCGCCTCGACCGCATACCGGAGTATTTGTTACCTTACGGACGGAGTTTTATCCTCGTAAAGCAGCTTCGAAACAAGGCTGCTCGTCTGAATATTTCTGGACAGGTATTTACTCTGTTCAAGGATGCGCGTCCCGGGGCATCATTAGCACCAGCTCAGGTAACTACGAGGAGATTTTATATTACAGTCGGAAGCTCAGCTGACAGAAACGAAGTAAATAACGATGTGAAAACTGTTGGGAGTATGGTGTAGCAGTGCCCTTATTTATCTTACTATCTCAACTCCGATCACCACCCAAAACTTGGGACAAGTGACCAGAATCTGAGAGTAGAGTGTTCATGTCCATGCTTTCTGACTTTAGGTATGCTTTGTTTTCGACACTAATTGAGATCCCTTCTCTTGAAGTGAGCTGAGATTATAAAAAAGAATACTATTTTATAAAATCCTAAAGAACCTGCATGATCTATCTTCTATAAACGTAAATATTCGCCTGTAAGTAAATATCCGGCAAGCGATCGAACGCAGTGACTGGGACGCAGCCTCACCTGGCGAGAGCAGTCGCAGCTCCGAAGGTGTCGCAGCCCACACCTGGCATGTCTGACGGATCAAACAGCACTCTCTACTTGAGCTGAATTCCTGCAGTTCCTTTTGGATCGCGTAACCTCGTGTGTAATCCAGGTAGTAATGGCTGGTACTTTTTTTCCCTCGCCTATGTCATTAACGGCAATTAAGCTGACCCCCCCACCGGGTGCGAGCGGCACAGTTCGCATGCAGATGACAACCCTAGAGATGTCCTTGCTTACCTGCTTATTACACTGGCTTCACGACACGTAGGGTCCTGCTGTGACGGGGCCCCCTTGTACCTGCTGCGACTGCTGGCATGGCATCTGCTGCTGGTTCGCCATTTGCGACGTCTGCTGTGCAACCTGCGGCCCACCCTGCTGAGAGCTAAAAGCAGAGCGACCTGTTAGTGACTGGCGTGCGTCTCAGATGTGCTTTTCCATAATCTACATATCAACATATTATCTACATATTCGCAAACTTCATGATTAAAGAAAAAAAAAATCAGCACTATTTTACTATAAAGTCAAGAGAAACCTACGTCTTGTAGACGGGGGTGAAGGCGGTGGAGGGCATAGTCGCCGCTCCTGTGTTGGTGTGAGTTACGCTGCCGGCGTGTGAGGTGGGTCCCTGGTACCGCTGGTGTAAGGAGGCGTCGCCTACGGGAGCCCCGGCGGCTCCTGGTGCGGGTAGAGGCGCCGTGGAGCCCCGGGAGCAGGATGAGAGCCCACCAGCCATGTTGGCGCCGTAGCTGCCTGACGTGGAGCCACCGAGGAAGGCTCCGGCGCCAAGGCCGCCCTGACCTTGCTGGTTCTGCTGACCCTTGGCGTTGGGCGGCGTTTGGGGCGGGGTGTCTGTGCCGACGCCATCACTGAGGGACCGAGAAATTGTATTCTATAAAAATCTACAGTTGACTTTGCTATCTTTATCAAAATTGGTTAACTCGTTGATACATCAAGGACTGTAGAACATCTTTTAGGCTTACCTGTATCCTGCCATATATTGTGCTGGGTTAACTCCGGTCATAAGGTGATTAAACCGTGTGTATTGCTGTTGGGCTGGAGGGATGGTGGGCGGCAGGGGGAATGTGGTGCCACCTGCAAGCCACCCGCTGCCAGGTGGGCCACCCGTAGGCGGGGGAGTCTTGCAAGCTGCTGTGTCGGCTAGAGACCAAATCTTGGGTTTGGCGGAAGGCAGCGAAACCGCACAGTCACTCTGCGGGAGACAGACATCGGGAGGATCAGCGGATTGCCGTCTAGTGCATCGAAGGCGACGCCAAACGAAGTATATATTGCGTATTACGTCATTTATTACGAATGTAGAAAACAGAGTAATGAGATTTTTTCTCTTTTTTATAGTTCAGACATTACAATTAAAGATATTAGTATCTACAAATTTGCTATCGTATTTGTTACACTTAGGAGATAATTTCAAAATTATTCGCATGCAAATCTCATTATTCAATTAAAATTAAAGCCAACACAGATATATCTATCTACTTTGTTCCACATATATTAGGAGCCATCATTAATTCTAATGAAAAATAAGATGAAATCTATAGTAATCTGGTTTAGACTAAATATAAAATCAAACATTCATCGCAAGACATTAAGATTTAATATGTTCTACATCAAATAACCATCATACTCTAAACCAAGCTACCTCCTTAAAAGCTCTAATTACAGATAGGCCTAATGCCATAAAATCGTATAAAATAAACAAATAATTCTAAAATAATCATAATAAATAATAGAAAAAATGAATAACAATCTACATAACTACAAGCAACACCACTAGGCTACACATCACCGTCACAACACCCAAACAGTAGAAAGGGTCACCCACCATTATGCTTACCTTCTCTCCCTTAGGCACGGTGAAGTGGTTGGTGGGGTGGAGTGTGGGTGTGGGGGAGATGGCAGCGGTGACAGCCTTTGTGCCCCCCACCACTCCTCCCTCACACGGCTTCAGCTCCGTCTGGCCTTCTCCTTCCTCCACCTTCGTCTCCGTCACTGGTAAGGAAAGGAAGAAAGGAGATGGTTAGATATGCGGGTATTTTGTTTATGCGAGGTCGAATTCATCTACAAAGAATAATTCAGGTTCGTTGTTATGTGATCCGTGATAAACGCATCTTTTATTTCTATTTTTAATTTATTTACTTATGTATCTATTTATTTTCCTAATGAGAGAGTGCACCACATGGCACGAAAGGAGATGAAAAAAATCACAATTTACTCATCATCCTTTCAAAACCTACAGCCGGTATCTCGACAACACCGGCCACATCATGCCCATCATATTGTATAACCCCGAGCCAACCAGGTAACAATACATGCAAGATGCTGAGGGTTATTACATAAATTATTTAAGACAGTCATTATCTAGCTCGGTAATGCCTGCGCTCAACTGTGCCGTGAGTGACGGGAGAATACTTAGAGATATCAACACCCAGCTGTCAAGTGAGAATGTAAACACCGCTTTGCTTTGAGAAACGCTCCTTGTTTTGCTAATCTGCCTATTTTAGATCCATTCAGGGCGGTTTGTGCGTGTGTCTGCGAGTCAAGATAGTTTCTGAATTCATTGTTAGATTATACGGAAGCGGGGGTTCAAAATAATGTGTTTTCTGCCGTTTCTTCTTTCTTTCTCTTCTCTCTCTCTTCTCTCCTCTCTCTCTCTCTCTCTCTCTCTCTCTCTCTCTCTCTCGAAATGTGTGTGTGTGTACGTATGTATTTACGTATGTATGTGTGTGTATGTATGTATGTATGTATGTATGTATGTATGTGCACCCGGGATACAGCTTCCCTCCAATTCTCTGAGATTTACTGGCTCGAGTACAACACCAAGCGACTAATTTACTCATAAACAGTAAGCGCTCAGGGTGCATAAACCACTGCTGACTAACCGCCCAGCCTGGTCCCGCTGCCTCATTCACTACACCACGGAAGTCTTTATGATGGGCTGTACACTTGTATTTAAACAGGTCCTGTTGTGTATGTGCAACGACACTGCAGATTCGCGTCCGGATAAATATGTGTAACAATGTGTCAGTGGTAAGACCGCGCGTTCGTTTCTCCTTTTCGCAAAATTGGAATCAGGATTTTCTCTTTCTCCTCAGACGCAATGGTACTCTGCCAGACATCACCTTAATATTCCTCTCGCCGTCGCCAGCACAAATTTGTTTGGCCAATTAGGAAAACAAACTGTGAAACTGAAGACGGCACTGACCAGTAAACAGGCATTAAAGTCTAAGAAAAATAAAGGGCATTTAAACTCAAGAGAGCAACAATATCCCGCCGGATCGCCCCAGACATAAACAATGTGCCGGCGCGCTGTTGGGTCACCGGCGCATACGAAATTTCCCATTCATCGCTGCGGCCGCCCCCTCGACACAGCACTCCCGCGAACTCACAGTGGCACGGTATCTTCACAGTAAAGCTACAGGCCACGGTCGTCGAGCAGGCCGCCCTACAATCTGGCGAAGAGGGTAACACAAGCCCCGGCAGAAGACAGTCAAAACAGAGCTCATTCCCGGGCCGTTGACGGACGAACCTAATCTGTCCCGGCGAAGTGGCCCGTGATGCCACCAACAGCTCCTCTTATTTTGCGATCGCACGTTTGTTTAGAGGCGGAGTTGTGTCATTCATTTGTTATCTCCCGCTTCGTTACGTCGGCCTGATATTACCAGCTCCTATATTTGAGTTTACTTTCATTTGCTCAACTCGATTGGGTTTTTTCTTAAATTAGCAGTTGAGCTTCGCAATTGAACATTTTGCGATTTCGCAATTATCTCTGATATGAGGCTAGCATGTCTATAAATTTTGCAAGGAAAGCTTAAAATCGCGGGAAAGACGGTTGACTACCCAGATAATGCCTTTGAGACTGTTTAATCTTCAATGACTCTAGTGACACTTTTATGTGTAGGTTGTACAAACGCATAATTTCCTTTTCGTTCCTCTGTATTTTCGTGTGTCCTTCCTTGTATATGTGTGAGCCGTTCACAATTTACACATAAGGCATGCTATATTTTTCTTCTACAAATGAGCGCATTCTTTTGGGTGAGTTGTTGGTGTAATTTCACAATTAGTGTCTCGCCAGAAAGGGCAAGAAGTCTGAGATTTACCTCTGCCCTTTTTTCCTGCCGTTTATTCTGCTATAAATCCCCCAAATAGTCACCTAGAGGAAGAATAGGGCAGGAACGAGAGCGAGGAGTCCGTCTGCCCGAAATCGGACCCCGAAATCCTCCTGTACATCGCCTCTCATCAGCCTTTAACAGCGGGTGACGGAAACCCTAGGAGCTTTTATCAGTATAATTAGCAAACAATGAGCCATCCCGCCATATTAAACTTCCTCGTACGCCACTCGCCTGATGCAGTGTTTACTCAGTGTAAATCCCGGCGCGAAACTGATGTACGCTGAGCAGAATATTACACGGGATCTGTGATGCCGCGCACTTGTCACTAGAGCCTTTAATCTGGCCCTGTTTACCTTGCTATGACACGGGGCGTCTCGCTGCCAGCCAGCCGGGTATGGGGGCGGGAGAGGGGAGGGGGTCGCTCTCCTAAACACGGGGATACGGAAGGGGAGGGAGAGGGGGTCGCTCTCCTAACACGGGATACAGAGGGGAGGGGGAGGGGTCGCTCTCTCCTAACACGGGGATGGAGAAGGTGAGGGGGAGGGGGCCTATCCCTCCTATGAACCTGCGTCACGGGGGTTCAAAACGGGTTTATTATATATGTGGATGTGCATTACGAGGGAGAGAGGGAGAGGTTTAACCATTCAGGCCACGTGGGGAAACACATGAAGGGGATCAGTGCGTGTAAATATAACTACACGTAAAGATTGTATTTTTCACCTTGAGTATATCTAATGCAATGAAGATGACGATTCTCGTCTTTCTATCTCTCTCTCTCTCTCTCTCTCTCTCTCTCTCTCTCTCTCTCTCTCTCTCTCTCTCTCTCTCTCACTCTCTCTCTCTCTCTCTCTCTCTCTCTCTCTCTCTCTCTCTCTCTCTCTCTCTCTCTCTCTCTCTCTCTCTCTCTCTCTCTCTCTCTCTCTCTCTCTCTACTTTTTCTTCTCTTTCTCCTTGGCCTTTCTTTCTCTCTTTCACTCTCGACGACCAAGCTATACTTTCCGCTTAACACAAAGGGAAATTTCGTACGATCCCTAAAGTTACAACTTCACATTATCCCGAGTAAGGAGCCTCCCTGAACTCGACAAAATTAAAAATATCAAGTCTGCCCTAATTATACCCTGAGCAATAATTTCAGTGTTCGCGTCACCGCCTCCGCTTCCTCGTTTCGCCTCCCTCTGCCAGGTGTTCCACTTGCTTGCTTGCTGGTACAACACCGTAAAAGCTCTTTGATACCACGATGAACAGTTGAAACCTCTTGATGCGAAATTGGCGCCCTAAGCTCGCCTTGATCTTCCAAGCGCTCTTTAATGCTGCTCAAATCATGTTAAACCCTCGCCGATTCGAGAATACAGGATTGGATTAAACTAAAGAGCTAAACAATACTAAGGCCTGTTGGTCCCCGTCAGCAAGCTAGTCCTTGACCACGAGGAACTTCTTATTTCATTTAATGTTTCAAGATACAAATAAGCCACTGTTACTTCGCCGTTTCAAAATGCAGGTAAAACATATACAGATGAGGTTTCTCTCAATGTACGGTCGTATTTCCATACGTACGTGAGCGCAAGTACACACATGGTTATTTTTACGTGTACTTGAGTTTTTTCTTTCTTTTTCTCAAGCCATAACTGATGTCGTCGGAAGTCATGTTCATAAGTCTCCGTGGAGGGTTTATTGTATCCACCAATTTCTCGCGCGGTAAACGAGCATCTACATCTTCCCCCGCAGCATCCCGCGCCAACCTAAACAAGGGAGCCTGAAGCATGGGTAGCATCATCAAAACTGCTTCGCGGTGGCTCCTCGGCTGTCGGCGATGAATGGGTCTCTTAGATTCAGGAAATCCTTGCAAGTTGCACAGAGTGGCGAACAAGTGTCGGACATTTTTCAGCGTCGGCGGCCCAGGCAGTGTTCGATAAACTAGCTCTGCGTGTTGTGTTATTCCGCGGCCTTTTCCCTTTCCGAAGCGATACGATCGCTTCGTATTTTTTGGCGCGCATGTAGGGCGCGGAAAAACAAATGGCAAGATAAATTATCCGCTCCTATGCCCAATCCTCTGATCTATAGTGGTCCGCATACCGCCACTTTTACGAGTAGCTGTAAATGCATCAGTAACACCGTGCTAACAAGTGCAATAAAACATATCTACGTATTTCAGCACATGATCGCGGGGGCCCCTGTTTCACTGCACAATATTTGTCCAACCCTTTTCCACCGCGCTCGTTCCTCTTCCTCACAAGACTTAAAACATGTTTACTGCAACAAACATCGAGAGTGTTGTTTAGGTATGTGCGCAATGCCACCTTTTTACCAAGGGTCTGAACCAAAGCGCCTTACTGAAAAATTGGCTGCTGAGGGCGAGACAAGAGTTACCTTGGGTCAATATTCTTTTCCTAAACTCGGAGTAAGGGTCGTAGGATCGCGTAGTTCCCTTCGATGGGTAAAAATAGCCTCGGGGCTGCAACGCTGATTCGCTTTCGGCCCGCGCCGAGGTGGCATCCCTGTTATTCCGAGAGCTGATGATTAAGGACGAGGGGGAAAAGCGCATTCTTCGCCCCAGATACAAGGCCTACATCCGCGTCCACTTCGGTTTTATGAGCACACATTGCTAGGTCATGAAATTCAGCTTCTCGTAAATCTACAATGATGTAACACGGGTTCGCCCGGCATAAAAAACCCTGTCTTCGAACATTTCCAAATACGCAAAATGTATTACCTCTTGTCCTCGTCGCCTGGAAATCTCGGACAGTCGCCCGCAACCGATAAAAATGCCCGGTGCGACCATATCCGAGCTGCCCTTAGGATTAGTTATTCAGAGGAGTAATATGAATTTCATTTAGTGCCAGAAAATCACAAGGCGGGCGCAGTAGGCTAGATATTTGTGGTTTTGTCGTTTGAAAAAAATATAGAAAACGCGAGGCGGGAAGCCAGTGACACCAGACCATGTTTACAGCTGATAAAAAGTATGAATCCATTTAGAAGTTGGAAAATGCGTATCCAACCAAAGTTTTTGTAAATGTTTATGATATCGATACGTCTTGTGCATCGCGTACTAAAATATGCAAGGGAAATGAAATATTCGCAATGTCGCTGTTTCAGAGAGAATGTGAAGGGAACGAGTCTCCAATTGTTATGTCGCTGGAAATTCCTCGCGGAGGTTTGCATGCATCTTTGAATTTCTCAGAGTGTTTTCTTGTCCTTCCTATTTTTTTTCGCTCCTCCTTTTTACAGACATGCATGTACGAGAGCTCAAACCGCAAACCGATAACAGGGAATCCGACTTTTCTCGCGCTGACAACAGTCTACGATTCTTCCATCTGTCACTTCACTCACAACTTCCAACCCCCAACCCTCCCGCCCCTCTCTCAAGACCCTGTACGGCTGCGCCCATCTCCCCGTTCCTCGGGCTACCTTGAAATCGTGATCTCCAGTGCTTTACTAACGTATCGGCCCATTCATCGCCATTAGTCCGCTGTGTTCTGCCGGAGAAAGAATACCTTTGTATTAAGAGAATATCAGCCGGGTCGTGTCGGGACTAATGGTCAGTCCACGCTCTCGGGCCATGATTCGCTAATTATCGCAAAGGCTAGCTCGTGTGAGGTGTCTCTCGTACAGATGAGGGATTGTAAGGGGGAGGGACTGCTATAATTTGGCCCTTTGATGGTTTGCAGCTGCTCACTTTCAGGTCGCGACAATTTACGGATGAGAAAAAAAGAAAAGGAAAAAAACGTACCTGGGTTAAGTAGTGGGACTCGAGAATTAATATTTGTGTGTCCGGAGTTTTTTTCTTTCTTTTTTTATATGACTTCAGTATCTCCAAATCATAACACGTGATGTGAACAGACGATATTTCTTTCGTTTAAAAGGCTTAAAAAACAAAAGTACAAAACAGTGCATTAAAAGTCTTACACGAGGCTCTAGACTAGATTCTTGGAGCTACAAAAGACACAGGTGATACACAGATAAAAAAGTAAAAAAAAAAGAAAAAAAAAGACTACGCCACCTCACATTGTTTACTTCGTTTCACTTTTCCCCTTCCTTTTTATATACCATAATATATATATATATCGATAGTCCAGAAATGCGCGTGGGCGTGGTGGGCGAATCCCCAGCGCACGCCCAATCTTGCGGATCTACGAAAACAACACAACCTTTATGGGTGATTAGGACTGGGCTGTTGATCCTGCCTTAGCTTGTGGTTTTCTCCGCGACCCGCATACTCCTCTGTGTGTGTGTGTGTGTGTATGTGTGTGCGTGTGGTGTGTGTGTGTGTGTGTGGTGTGTGTGTGTGTGTGTGTGTGTGTGTGTGTGTGTGTGTGTGTGTGTGTGTGTGTGTGTGTGTGTTGTGTGTGAGAGAGAGAGAGAGAGACAGACTGACAGACATACATGTAGAGAGAGAATAAGAACGAGAGAAATGGGCAAACAAACAGACAAATAAAAAAGACAAACGGACCAAAAGAGATCGAAAGAAAGCAGTAATAGCAACAACAACAAACACGCGGAACTTTAATTGACAAAGAAAAAAAACATATTTACAAAACAAGTATCTCTCAGCTAAAGTAAAACCAATGTTGTGCGCGTTTGTTCATCAAGAAAAATAAAATAAACAAGTAGCCAGGATCCATTGGCTCTTAACGTCGCGCTGAGTAATATGGCTCGAGTGTTCTCCGCAAGAACACTGATCCGGGCACAAGCACCGCATCTGTCAGCCGCTCTGTGATCTGCAACATCTTGGAGCAACTGCAAGATTTATCCTTCTTCATGTTTTCTTTCGTTTTTTTCGTTTTTTTTTTTTATCCTCTTCCTCCAACTCCCCGCCCACCCCTCCCCCACCACGCTCGTAAGATGCCTCAAATTCCTCTAAATATTTCTCGCTTTTCTAGCAACAAACCCACCTCGTGCCCAATCACCATTAAGATCACACATAAGAGAGGGAAAGGGAGAGGAAATGTTAGATAAAAAGCGGTGCAAAAAAAGAAGAAAAAAAGGAGGTTGAGGGCAGGTGGGAAGGTTACGGTGGAGGGAGGGGAGATAGGGCAGTGGGAGGGTTGGAGTAGAGGGAGGGGGTGGAAAGTTGAGGTTGGGAAGGAGAAGGGTAGTTGGTTGGGGTGGAGGGAAAGGAGTCGGGGTGGAGGGAAGGGAAGGAGTTAGGGAGAAGGAAAGTAGGGGATGGAGAGAGGGAGGGTGGGAGGGAGATCAGAAGGCTAAGATGTAACGACGCAAAGACCAGGCGCGCGAAAGCTATGGCGCTGATCGCAGCGAATGTTATAAACGTCAGTTGGAAGGAGATTCGTGTTTTATCCTTCCTTCATTCGTTCGTTTTTTTTTTTTTTTTTTCATTCTGTCATTTTGGGTGGCATGAAAAAATAGTTTTTATTTTTTTTCGTATCACGTCGTGTCGGATCTTCTCCTTTTTCTTGTCCCTACATCTGGTTTCTTTGTACATTACTTGGGGAGCAATATAACTCTCCTAAGAACCAGGACGGAAATATTGACTTCTTATTTCATTTCAGGTCTACTCTCTTCTATCATTTATTGTTTATTATTATTATTATTTGCTTCATACCGATTTGCACTATTTCCACACACACATACACACACTAACACACTAACACACTAGCACACACACACACACACACACACACACACACACACACACCACACACACACACACACACACACACACACACACACACACACACACACACACACACACACACACACACACACAAACAAACAAACTTCCTTTTCACCCCTTCTTCCTCCTCCTCCCTCCCATCCTGCAGTAGCGAACTGGGTGACTCTCCGTCAGAGTAATGTATGGTGTCAGGCAGAGTAATAAATCGCAGTGTTTACGTTGGATGTCGGGGTCGGTCGGGCCTCCAGAAGGGAAGGTCTTGGAGCGCCGTATATCATACAGCAGGAGGTACGGAGGGGGGAAGGGCGGCGAGGACTGATGGTGGCAAGGGAGAGGAGAGGAGAGGAGATGGAGGGAGAGAGGAGAGGGTGGGAGGTAGGAGAGGGAAGAGGAGAGGAGAGGGAATAGGGAAGGAGAGAGGAGAGGAAATGAGGGTGTGAGTGGAGAGGGAGAGAGAGCATGTATACGAGAAAATATTAAGAACAGGAAGTGAAAATTAAAATAAAAAAGACCGTCAATTAAAAAAGAAAAGAAAAGGAAAAAAGGAGAGAAAATACGAACATGCGAACTAAGATAATCTAAAACAGAAAAAAACAGCATTTCTACAAACACCTGCCGAAACAAAAACAAAAAAAGCGTCATACAGGTGAGGCAAGATACCAAAAGGGCTCACGAATGCATCAGGTCGGCTTTGAACTCCGAATCTTAAGCAAACAGCACGAGGTAACAGCACAGTCCGCCAAGCCAGCATGAACAGTTCACCTACATCTGTAGACAACAAATCGCGCGAAACGGCCACAAAATTTAAATCCGCGAGCTTCCCGCCAAAATCTCGTTTACTTAGGAGGTGACGCCAGAACTTGCAACAGTCAACAAAGATAAACAGAACTGCATAAAAACATTATCCTTTCTAGACTTTGATTATTGTTCACTTGATAGTTTATATAGCTATATACTGTTTTATTAACGGTAATGTTACTTACGTTGTTACTATCCGAAATAATTGCCGGGTATTTTATATAATTCCTCATAGTATGTGTAGCATTTTAGAATTACACGTATTTCATAACAATGAATTATGCAAACGGGGAAATGACCGCATTATGATGAAAATAAAATATCAAACGAAGTACAGATAGAAAAGGCATTACCACTGGTTTATTTCCTGATATGACGTCACCGATGCCAAACGCAGGAATGAAAACATTTTCGAATTACCTACAATCTCAGGCGATATAAAAGCATAGGTCGAAGGCCACGAGGTCAGCCAACAACAAACCCGGTGATATCAGGTAATCCTTATGGGGCCAATCAAACACCTACAAGAATTTGCAGGTATTTGCGCATGGACTTTAACAGCCTGGCCAGCGGTAAATAAAAGGCCATCTACCGGGCAAAGAATGCAACTGAACGAGTTATTAGAAAGACATAAAACCTCGCTCCGCCATTAGGTTTTCCGCCCGCGAAGACGGCCTTTGCCAGCGCTCGAAAATAAAAAATAAAAAATGCGCGAATTCAGATTTTCCGCTCCGGTTCTCTCACTACCGCTCTTCGCGTTATAGGGCTGCTGCCTGCATG
>NW_020872922.1:535538-543038 GCF_003789085.1 Penaeus vannamei
AAGGGGTTTGCCATAACATCGCTTAACAGACGCGAAAATAAATAAACAGAAGAGCAGCAGGTCTACGCCGTGAAGTATATCCGTAAACAGACAAACATCGTCGTTCAGCAAATATTGATTTACATTTAGAAATGATCTACGTATTTGGTACTTCGGTATGACAAAACACATCCATTAGGATTATGGCCACTTTAATCATACGCGTCTTCGGAAAAATATCTTTCAGTTTTAATCATCATCGCGGGCTTTAAATATATCCTTATGCTTTTTTTTGACTTTTTTCCATAAATAGTTTCGGTTAGCTTTTAGACACGAGGCAACATGAATATGAAGAATTCGAAAATTGGATATCTGAATGTTAGCAATTTATGGACCCTGACAATGTTGCAATCCTCTGTGCGGTCTCATTAAGCTTATAACTTTCACCATCTGCAGCAGATGATCAAAATTGTCACTTATCTACTAATGTTCTTGCATCTTGAGCAACTCGAGTATATTCCCATTGAAAAGCAATCCCACAACCAAGTCCACATACCACTATTTCAGTTGAGTACAATTACAACTTATTTTTTCGTTAGAATCCGAGCGTGGAACAAGTAATTTCAAAACCATTGCCTATAAGATCACTGAACATATCATTTTGTTCCTCTAAAGCCCGATTAGAAAACGTTTATGTCCCGCATAAAGGAGATTAAGGGACCAACTGTGGCACGGACATATAAATGACCATTATAGCCCAGACTGACATAAACGTAAGTCAGATATCTGGTTTTATGATATTCATCTCATTTCTCGGGAGCAGAACGCATCGCGCTCTCCCTCCCTGGGTTATATATAATTCAGAAATTGAGAGATCTAGAACTTCGACCGCCTGATCCCCCTCCGAGTTCAGCCTTAACCGGGAAGACTTCGACCCCATATTAAAAGATCCTCCATGAAATCACAGGCGAATTCGTCAGCACAAAAGCGATCCCGGCTTGAGACAGCGGAGGGTCGCCAAGCGAAAATAAAAAACATGACCACGAACACACGGAAAAATCTTGGCGTCGGAGTCCGGTTGCGCGCTCACTCCCTTGCGATATGATGCCTTTTTTATACAAGGGAGGTTGACAAATTAAAAGCTTTTCTTTGTTACCTGTCACATGTGCACTGAGGCCACGCTGACAGGCATGCATGATGATGATAATGATGATGACCATGATGATGCACAAGGTAACCAGGAGACCGATATGGACTGTCCCGCCGCCGTAGAGTGAGAGGCTGTGTCCGGCCGCGTTCATTTTACTTTCGAATCCTACTCCTTGTGATTCTGGTTAGCCTGATAAATTATTATCCATTTCCCTTTGACTAGTAGGACATGAACATATATAATTAAATGAACATTTCTACGACTGAGAAGCAAAAAAGATTTTCAAAAAAAGTCCAGACACTAAAATGAAAAGTCATTTTACATAAATTGAACGGCGACCCCAATTACCTATGGCATTTTAAACCATTATTGAAATGCCATAAAGAGAATCAGAATTACGAATCCTGTCCCATTTTCCACCAAAACGGAACAGGTCGCCTAACCAGCATAATTGCCTGTTTACCGAGAAGTTCCCGAGTCTCATCCCGTTCCCTAAGGCAACGGCCATTTTAGCCCTTGTGCCGGGGTGCTGAAGGGTGGTAATGCTCAGTTCCTACGTCTATCCTAGGCCTTCCTTACATACAGTAGCTGAGGCAGCGACAGAAATATGGGTTATTAATGACATCTTGCGTCTGATTATCTCGGCCCGAGATTTCTTAGCTCAAACTAGCCTTTAAGTATTTAATTTGTTAGTGGATAATTGTATACCCCATTGGGCCAATATAAGGGACTAAGAGGAGTTAATATGGGGGAAGATTAGAGTAATTTAGTCGTCCGTGGAGACTGTGGGTTACTGGACCGCTGAGAGAATTTTGTGTTGCATGGACGCTTTACCTGTCGTGCGAGAGATGTTGCTTGGTCATGTCAGGAACTGGACATGCTTTGCAATTTTTCTCACACATCCACAAATGCCTATAACTAGAGGTGAGTTATACTGAACGTTGTTGATGGTGACCATTTTCATGACATGACAAACTGCATATAGATTGTCGATTTTCTCCTTTTCTCTCATCTCTCTCTCTCTCTCTCTCTCTCTCTCTCTCTCTCTCTCTCTCTCTCTCTCTCTCTCTCTCTCTCTCTCCTCTCTCTCTCTCTCTCTCTCTCTCTCTCTCTCTCTCTCTCTCTCTCTCTCTCTCCTCTCTCTCTCTCTCCTCTCTCTCTCTCTCTCTCTCTCTCTCTCCTCTCTCTCTTTCTCTCTGCAGATTCCTTACCATCAAGCACTTGACAACAGCATCACAGAATGACGAAAATCTCCTCAGTGGCTCAGCATTTAGACAGCTATTCAGTGTGATACAAAAGATACTGTGTTGGCTGAGTGCCTTATTTGTCTTTTGAATCTTCCTATTGGATTGTCTGTTTGATGTTTTTGTTTGTGTTGTTACTTTCCATTTCTGTTATTATTATCTCGCCATTATTATCATAATTATCTATATAGACATTGTTGTTGTTTTTTGTTGTTATTGTTATTATCATCATCATCACCATCATCATTATCATCATTATTATATCATTATCATCGTCGTCACAATTATCATTATTTTCACTATTATGATCACTTTCATTACGTGGCAGCAACGAACCCCACTAACAAAATGTCCCAACCTTTCCCCTCGAGAGAAAGAGAAAGAGAGAGAGAAAAAATCACAGACAAATAAAACATGGCCGCGCAACACAGCAAAAGACGGCACAAAAAAACGAGCGGTCCCACCATTACTGTGAGAAATATTCTGCTTCTTCAAGATGACATTTGGGCCAACATTAACGCCTTGGCTTCTCGGAAGAGGCCCCGGCACTGCCTCGCGATCACAGTGTTCTCGCCCAATAACTGTGTTCTCCTCGCATGCTCCTGCCGGCTGGGAATCGTCATAACATACGATGTGGAGCGAGTAAACGGGCCAGCGGGATGAGTTATAGTGAGAATGATAAATAAGAAATAGAGAAAGGAGAATGGCGAAGAGAGCTGACGAAGGAAAAGGTAAAAAAGAAAAATAAATATTCAGAGAAGGTTGTTGTAGCGGCGGTCCTGTGAAATGCACATGTCACGGGGTATGGAAGATTCCGAGACCAAGAATCCGTAACTTATTCTATAAAACAATAAACACGTTATTGGGATTTTGGTGACATTCATGGATTATGTCCATTCGTCAATATATTTAAGTGAATGTAATATGTTAAAATTATTGTTAATCAATCCAGAATATTACCGGGATTGATATTTAGGTTTATGTGCACAATGCAAATTCGTTATGCTCAGTGTATCGTATATATATATATATATATATATATATATATATATATATATATATATATATATATATACATATACTGTACATGAATTGCTTTGGAAAATATAAACACCTTGACTAGCTTCACCCTGCACACATGAAGGTCTTGGCCACCATCAATTTATGGTAGTTGCAAAAGAAAATTATTTTGTATTGTCTGCTTCCTATCTACAAACACCCAAATACAAATACGTGGCGTGTCATCCATCAACACGTGTTCTTGGCCATGCGTCATTGCTGGCCTCCAAGTGTCGACATGGGAATTGAGGCTGGGCGGACATGCGTGGATGGCATGCCTAAATAATCTTACCAAAACACACATCCCGAGTTCCAGTTCACACGTGTAGGTGAACACGTATGTCTACATCAATCCCCGTGTGTGTATATCAATGTGCAGGCGAGTGTGTGTATGTGTGTGTGTTAGTGAGTGCGTGCGTGTGAGTGTGTGTGGCGGTGTGGCAGGGCAGGTTATGATCGCCGGGCGTAACACAGACCAGACCCCGTAATCTGCACTAACATTACCCAAATTACCCGCCAGACAGCTAACTACCTTTCCAAGCCTCAGAGCCAAGCCGACGTCACACCACGCTTTCCGCTGTCCTGCGTCCGCTTCGTTTTTGTTTCGCCGCGTAGACCTTTGTTTTGGACGTTGCCACTCGCGCCACATCTTTCACCCTCTTTATAGCTAGTTCGACATTTCGCTGCGAATTCATTTGTACTTAGTGCAGCATTGCCAGTTTCGGGGACAGCGGCACAACTCGCCCCAGATGCGACCTCCGGATCAGCACGAACAGATCAATGATTGAGAGAAGAGACGCAACAATGTGCAACTCAACTTCTCAACTGGCAATCCGAACTTGGATGGACGTTCACCTCAGCACATCAATGATTGTGATTTATAAACCTTAAAACATATGGTCTATTACAAAGCAATATTTTGCTTCTAAGTTATTATCCGCCAATGAATCCCGTCGGACATCAACAGAAACAGGTAGGCCAATTTAATTTTAGTTGGAGTTCGCAGTAATGGGGTCGAGTCCGCTCTGAAATGGGAATCTCCGATTTTGACACTGGTGCTGCCGTTGAGTTCGTCCTTCAGTGTAAACGCGGGGTTCTTAAGTACCCCTGACATAGAGGCGACGCTGAAGACTAAATGTGTGCGTAGAAATGATACTCCACCTTCCAGACCCTGACACGAAATTTGCAAAGACACACGCACGGCCCAGTGACACCGCGCGCCCCTCGCTGCCACCCTGCAGCGCCCGCCCGACCCTGCGCTGAGACAAACACTTGTGCCCACACTCTTGTACTACCGTATCCATCTGATTGCTTGTACTCTCGGCTGCGTTCGTCTGGATACTTGCATCTGCAGCGATATGCTCAGTCAGAATACTATTCCAACCCAAACAACCATGCCATCTCAGACACGTATAGATATATGTCCACGTTTGTGCCTTTGCGCCACCCCACCATTACACTGTTGGTACTGTGTCCGTTATTGTGCATTCCTTTGCATATGGTTAAGTTTCTCGAAGGGGAAAATATTATTCTAGGTCAGCTCCAGCACAGCTACATTAACCAACACCAACGTGATGGGTGCAACGCGTTAGTATGACTGGTAAATTGGTTGCTTGTGTGGCAAGCTTTGTTGTGCTAATGTAATAACTGAGTTTTGCAATACGATGCGAGCATTTACAGCTGTATTAGGCCTTTAATGAATGTCATTTTCCTCTAGGTGTCTGCAACAGAATTACCGCATTTTTAAATACTTCACTATATCTTCATTTTAAGAAGTATTTTCGAGAACGTTTTTTTTAATGAAAGACTGTGTAACTTCAGCCCTTGCTGACAGAGCGTGAGTAAGCTCCTGTGTTGCGAAAGCGTGAGTACGTATTGCACATGGATGTTCATCGTGATCGGGTATCAAGAAGTACCCATAATAACCTCATCATCGATCACTCCTTAATGGGTTAGTTATTGGTCATTTATAATTACTGCAACAGATGTCTTGGGTATTCAATGAGGGAGATAGCGGCTCGACTTGAAGTCAACCACGACCCGCCGTCATATGATGCGTCACACATGCTATCAGTCCCGGCGCAATGCTATCACCTGATGTCTCGGTGGCCACACTATCACAACAGTGGGTGGCGATAAAGTAAGTGGTTGAATGACTGGGGCATTTTCTGTCAAACGGACTCTTGAAGACGCAAAGACACACACACACACACACACACACACACACACACACACACACACACACACACACACACACACACACACACACACACACACACACACACACACGCAAGAGCTTATCCTACATGTCCGCTGATGACATAAGGCAAAATGAAAATGAAATGGGTTCTCGCCAGACGCTTCTTCTCTGCCTGGCGGCCGTTGCGCCGTCGGTGGGCGGGGAGGGAATGTGAAATAAGAAATTACACATAAAAATAACTTTGTAATTATGCCCCTAAGTCGCAATTGTCCGACACTTTAGTAACTCAAATGATCGGCAGGATGTTAATAAGGGGTGCTGCGTCTCCTCACGTTGTTCAAATTGCTGTGGCGTGGCCATACACGTTGCAAATTTCAATTGCTAACATGTCTGGACACCGCATTTCTGCGCTACTCTGCTCCCTTCTCTCCTGCCTTCTGCCTCTCAAACAACAAAGGGAGAACAACCAAAGTCGCCTCTCTGTTTAAACCGAATCCCTCTACACTCGCATTTTCGAACGAATAAGGAGGAAGACAGGAGACAGAAGAAAATCTTTAATTGGTGAACAAAGCCATGTGCAACGCTGACGTCACACGTGTGTCACGAACTCCATGCGTCTCCAGCCATCAAGACGTTATGACAGAAGCTCATTTGCAAAATGTCTTCAAGATTCTTTGCCTCTTCTTGAGAACTCGAAACTGGGCTCGATAACTAGGAAACTTTATTGCACATCGTCAGTGATGATACTAATTATTATCATATCATCAGGCGAGACTGAAGTTACAGTCTGTTATTAAACTACAATTAGTGTAACGAAATCGTTGAGCGTGGAAAGAAGAAAAAATATATTGCGTTTTATATACAGAGTACACACGCGCGCGCGCACACACTCACAACACACACATACACACACAACACACACACACACACACACACACACACACACACACACACACACACACACACACACACACACACAACACACACACACACACACACATACACACACACATATTATATATATATATATATATATATATATATATATATATATATATATATATATACACGTGTCTCTGTGTGTGTATATGTACATGCATATACATATGTGTGTGTGTGCGTATATACATATACATAAGTATATATATATATATATATATATATATATATATATATATATATATATATATATATATATATATGAAAAGGAGAACATCCACGTTACTGTGCTGCGTTAGTGTTCACACACAGATATGTTTGTGTGTGTGTGTGTGTGTGTGTGTGTGTGTGTGTTGTGCGCGCGCGCGCGTGCGTGTGTGTCTGGAGAGACAGACACAGATAAACTGATATGTATGGATGTAAGTGTGTATGTGATTACCAATTTGTTTATTCATATGCATATATATATGTATATACTCATATGCCCGCCTATTGTCTACTTATGTGCAATTTCACCGAAAGATAAAGAATAGGAGACGGATCATCTCAGCCAGCAGCCTGAGTCCCTTGCCCCCTTGCCCCAACCAGGGCGGCCCCTCAACCACACGCCCCAAGCGCAGCCGCAACGCGCACGTGAGAGGCAAACCACCCCGAGCCTTTTCCCGAAATGTCACTCGAATCTCGGAACCCATTCATCGCGAGATCCTATCGGGCCGAAATGACTTCCTGCCTCGGCCAAATCTCCGTCATGAGGGCCCCGTAAAGCACAGAGGGCGAGGGAGTAACGCAGCCGAGTAATGACTGAGCAGCGCCTACGACCTCGACCTCGCACGACCTCTAATGGCAGGCTCCTAACTGGCTGTGTGAACGACTATTGCGATGCGCCCAGGTAGACTCTTCATCGGCTGGGTTTATGTGTGTACGTATGT
>NW_020872922.1:548038-558038 GCF_003789085.1 Penaeus vannamei
AAACCCCGGTGCTTTTTTTGCTGTTATTTTTTCACCCTACGTTTGGGTGGGTGTGCGCCGCCGAGGGACCTGGACCATTGTGGTGGATCATGGGGAGGTGTTGGGGTAAATCACTCGTCGGCACTGGGCTAAAAGCACTCGCCTCTACGCCTTTTTTCTCCTGGCGAGAATGGGTAAGAAAAATGTACAGAATACACCTGTTAAGCATCCGGCGAGAGGTGGGAAAAGGAACGGTATAACAGCGTGTATGTTTTCGGGTTTTCCTCTCGTCTCGTGTTCATTGCGTTCGTAGAGATCGTTTTGGAGGCGCAGTTTGCATCTCGTATTCCGTGATACGAGGAGCGCGCCGGAGATGGACGCCCGACTTTCGTAATTAGTAAAGAATAAGCTTTCGCTGCGTGTGCTTGTTCGGCCGAATATTGCAAAGCTGTATTAGAATAAACAGAGCAAACGGGTTTTCATGTCGACAAGATGCCGCGAGGAATTGGGGCGAAGGGGAAGGTCACGAGCTTATGTGCCAGTATGTATGTATTTCTGTATATGCAGACTGTATATGTATATATATATGTGTGTGTGTGCGTGTGTTTGTATATGTATATATGTATATATTTTTATATATACATACACACACATACACACACACACACACACACACACACACACACACACACACACACACACACACACACACACACACACACATATATATATATATATATATATATATATATATATATATATATATATATATGTGTGTGTGTGTGTGTGTGTGTGTGTGTGTGTGTGTTTGTATATATATATATATATATATATATATATATATATATATATATATATATATATATATATATATATATGTATATATATATACATATATATGCATATATATATACATATATATATATATATATACATACATACATACATATATATATATATATATATATATATATATATATATATTATATATATATATATATATATGCCAAAAGAACGCAAGCAAACTCTCACGCTCCCACGCACAAACAAGCACGTTATGTGTTTTATGTGCATGGGTATGTATACTTATACGTATGTCTACAAGTAAATATCTTATATATATCGATAGACATTACTCTGATGGTTTGCACCAATGTGCCTCATTCAATACGCGATTAAATTACCGAGCATTTAAAACTATAAGAGGAAAAAAAATGATCTACATTTATAGCAGCAACGCATTCAGCTGAGTCGTAACACAGTCATTTCAAGGAATTCGCCAAATTATAAGTGAGTTCGAAATCAGAACAAGATCAGCGGAGGCGCCATTTAAACCACGAAAAGGCGTGTGTCCTCAAAAAGAGCATGCAGAATTAACCTCGATGTCTTCGTGTTGGCCAAGGTTTTGCTCGCTCGCACTTGGGAGAGGGAGGGCGGTGGGGAGGAGGAGGGCAGTAGGGAGGAAGGGAGGTGGGAGCACAGGGAAGGGGATGGGAGTGGGGTGGGAAGGTGAGAGTGGGGAGAGGATGGTAAGGTGGAGAGAGGTTGGTGGGTGGGGGGGGGGTGAAGAGGGAGGTGGGAGTGGGAGAGGAAGGAGTGGGGAAGGTGGGGGTAAGGGGAAGAAATCGGGGTGAGGGGTATGAAGGCGGGAGTGGGGAGGAGGAAGGTAGGAGTGGAGGGAAGAAGGTGGGAGTAGGGGGGGGGCGGGGGGAACACGGCCTCCTTCCCGTGGCGAGAGAACCTGATACACTTGAAGAGACTGATTTCGTCGTGATGCGCTTGAGTGTAACACGCTGTAGAGATTCACTATCGTCGTCTAGTAATTCACTTTGCCGTTTTTCTGTTTTTATTGATGCGCGATTCACATCCATGCACAATCTCCTCATTTCAACAAACTGATATTTCAAAGTACAACTCTCAATATGCAAAACCCCTTGTCGTGTCATCAACATCGATTAAACCATACTGTATGAATGAATGAAGATTCAATCATGCATTTCCAACACCTTCCTCCCCAGACACTGGGGAGGAAGGTGGGCGAGGTGCCATGACTGAACCTCGCCCATGGCACTAGCCGGCACAGGCTGTATGATCACTCAACTCGTGGCTGCGTAACTGCAGTTCGATATATCGAGGCAGTGGCACATTTAGCAAAGGTAACGAAGGCCAGTTCAGCGTTATGCAATGATGTGGTGATAAAGCAGAGGTTAACACGGCCACGTATGAGTAATATCGCAGGTTTCGATGTCGGCAATATCGACAAAACATCTATTCTTGAGAGTGAGGCTTTTGTATGAAGATATAAATATTTTTAAAGGCACTAGTATTACAAGAGCAACGTTCGTTTTGGCGGCCGTTTGGAATCCGCTATAACCATGACAATAGCTAAGTACACATACACACACATACTCGCTGTGCTCTTCAATAATAACTCGATGGGCGAATACAACAGCTCATAATCCAAGCCTGCGTGGCCAGGGAAGTTTCTTTGTGGCATTTCATTTGAGGATTTTCATTAGCGCGCCTTGCATCATCTGATTTTGGGTTTTATTGCTCCTGGTTTCCCAGCTGCGAGAAATGTTCGTCGCAGTTAATGATATTCACCGGCTCTAATATAACCCCTTCTCCTTGTGGCCTGTCTCACGGTATGCGTACATGCACACGGAGGAAAGAGAGAGAAAGAGAGAAAAAAAAGAAAAGAAAAAAAAGTGTGTTGTTTTCCCGGGCTAATGATGTGTGAGTGCCAACGTAAATCCCGCTTGGCAATTAGCAAGCTTAAATCTCCACTCGTGCGAACGCCATTAATTTAACACTGTGGGGGTGATCCAACATGATGTTCGCGCGGTGTCGGACTAATCTAAATACTCGATAGTACCTGTGTAACTGTAGGAAATCTTCTCTTAATTATATTCAAATGTCTCATTTTATGATGGCGTTGCATATTCCGTTCGGATAAATTAATGCCATTGTGCAATTCGTAATGACGCATTTTAACGTCTCCGCCAGTGGGAAAGAATTCAGATATTTCGAACATCATGATTTTAATAAAAGAGGCAAGGATTCCAGGCATTAAGGGCTATGTAATACTCTTTTACCGCACATTACGTCAAAATTTTCATTTGATTGATCGCGTATACGACATTACTTGTCGGATGATAGCATGCAATAAAAGTGTGAAGAGGTTTAATATATACTCGAGTCACAGTAACTACGCACAAAATGACAATAAATCACACCCTGGCGCGGGGAGGAGCGCGTGTACCTCCGTGCCTCCAGAACCTACAGCCTGTCATGTTAGCATGATAAAGCCCCTCCAGTCATAACACCTCGACACTCCATAATTCTCCAAAAACCCATGGAGGAGCAGGAGGCGGGCTGGAGGAAAAAACGCTCCACTACATCAAAACCGCCGAGCTGGAAGACACACAGAATACAGGGCGTTCGGACAGGTAGGTGTCCATCGATCACACTTAGGTGATCAGCCTGTCACCACCTCAACAGCCCACGACAATCTTGTACAATTGTTTGACGCCGCATCCTGTCAGGGGGCGGCACTTGCTCGCTTCCTCGCCAGCTTTCGCTCTCCCGCCGAGGTCGCTGTCGTGGCTCACGCCTTCGGGAAATGCTACTCTTGCTGTCTCCGAGTTCTAGGCTTATTAAAACACGTTGCCGCGGGGAAATTATATACGCTATTGCCCTTGTTAACGTTTCTTTTTTTTCAATGTCTAGCAACATTTTGTAATGAGCGAGCTCTAACCACAAAGTTTCAGTTCGACGTTCTTTTCCCTTCTGCTTCCATATCGACCCGTAAATAATGAAAAACTAATCGCCGCGACGCAGCGCCATACAACATCATTTGCGCCATCTGGCTCAGTACTCACTCGTAGCGTCTCCATCCTTGTCGTCCTTCTTGATATCATCGTCTTCCTTGTCTCCGGGTTCTTTCTCGTCGTCCTCGTCATCAGACAACTTAGCGTCGTCGTCGTCTGTTTTGTTCCTGGGTTCCCAAGTCATCTTGTTCTCTTTCTTTAAGCGACGGCGAGCATTTGCAAACCACGTGGATACCTGTGCCAAAGAGACCAGGCAATGTAACATGACGTATAAGAAGACAGGCACTAATTATAAAACACAATTTCATAATGGTGGCGAGAGATCGGTAATGCTTTTGATAACTGCCAGAAATGGCTTCATGTTTCAGCTAAGGAACCATTAGTATTGTTATCAGTGACAAACCGGCAGCATTCACCATTAAGACATCACCAGCAAGGCAGACACTGACGACCATTTTGATAATGATACTCTACCCAACGCTGATTACCTTTTACAGCCACACGCTACATGTGTGTGGATCATTACCGCGGTGATCCACACAGTCATCACATTCATCAAAAAAAAGTATTTCCGCCACTGTGCCTAGAGCGAAGAAATCCATTAAGTGCGTCGCAGCCATAGTCAGTTCCAATGCCGAATTTCAGGCTAGACTTACCTGTGTGAGAGTCATCTTGGTGATGATCGCCAACATGATCTTCTCGCCCTTGGTCGGGTAAGGGTTCTTCTTGTGCTCGTTCAGCCACGCCTTCAGCGTCGCTGTGGACTCCCTGGTGGCGTTCTTCCTGCGGGCGGCGAGGTCGTAGCCGGCCCCGTACCTGCAGGAAACACACATGACAAAATTAGGAAGGTTCAATATATAGAAACATTAGTTCGTTCGAAAACAGAACTAGAAAGTAGTTTGCAGTTACACACTCCCAGAGATGTCGTCCATAAGTTGCTACACATCAAAGTAGTTTAATCTATGTAATTCTTCTCAAAACATTTCCTGTCCTTGGCATTAATCAGGGAATTCAGACCAGTGACAACCGTGGAAACAACCGCGAGAACAAACAGAGGACGAAGAAAACAAAGCGCCTCCTGACTGACATGTTGGCAGAGCAGCGAGAACCGGAAATATGGTGACCAGTAATCCTATAAATAACCGGACATAACGAATTATCAGCCACTACATGATTGAACACAGTAAATAATCGGAGGCTTATTGCAGACAGACGTTCCTATAACACGACGTCACACTTCGAACAATTTGCAATAAATTCGGCGGCAAACCAGTGTTAACAAGAATTTACAAGCCAATATTCAAAGGCAAGAACAAGACCAACATCCTGCACCTAATAAGGCTATAACCTTCCCATTCTTCAGAGGGGAAAGTCGGAAAAGTGGGGTCGAAGCGCCTCCGTATTCTCTTTCAAAGTTTTAATACATTTTTTCCTCCTTTCCTGACCTTCCACTTTATCCTTTCCCCCTCCTATTCCCCCCCCTTCCCCTCCCTCCCTCACCCCCACGCAGGAGTTTTTCCCTCTTGGTGGCACAAGAGTGTACAGCATGCAGTGCCGTAGATTTTCCGTTTATGTAGCGTGAAACACCATCTGGCTGTGGTACCCCCTTTATACAGCGCCCATAACAGTCGCATCCAACTCCATTATAACCCCGACTAGTGACCGCAGCTAAGTGCCCTATACCATCTCATTTTTTGCTCTAACGTTTTCCTTCTCTTGCATTTCTTATTCTCTCTCTCTCTTTTGTTCCTTTTCTCTGTCCTCTCTCTGTCTTTCTTACCTCTTCTCTTAATTTTCTTGTCTCTTTACCTCTCTCTCTTTCCTTCCCCCGCTCTCCCTCTCTCCCTTGGTATGGATGTTTCCTCCTCCCTTTCCTCTCCTTTCTTTCTCCGTTTCTCCCTTCTTCTCCTTCCGACCCACATATGCACAAAGCCCACAACATCCTCCTCCTGTATATGATGCACAACACATCATTTATTCTTGCATAATTAATCACCCCGGAGTATCGGACGTCAGCCATCCTCTTGCCAATTAAGCACGATACACAAGCGATCCCATTTTATAGGAGATTAATTGATAGGCCTTGACGTACTGCCGTGTGCCGTACGGAGCGGGAGAGGTTTGCCTTCTTCTCTCCCTCCTATCTTCCCCTCAACCCCCCTAACTTAAGCCTCCTCCTTACCCCCTTCTCTCCTTCCCCAACACCCCTCCCCCTTCTGAATACTCCCTCCCCTCCTCCCCATCACGGCGACCTGGCCTGTTTAATATTCATATGAATTTGAAGGGTTTATCTCCCTAAGTTTCCGGGCGGACGCGTTAATTTCTCGCGGTCGGTATTATTCTACCAATTTTCCACTGGATCAATCAAGAACATTGGAACCCAAACTTCGGCGTTTACTGGTTTTCCAAAAGTCTGCCTCCTCATCTCTCTCCTCCTTTTCCTCTGTTTTGCTTCATCTCATTACCGGACCAGATGCTACGGGAATCATCGGCGCCCAATTCACTCGCTGGAAAATCTCCAAGCCTGTATTGTTTACTTGTTCCTTGATCAGCTTTTGGCGATATCAGCATCAGCTATGTAGATATAGTTAGCCACCCCGCCCGCCCTCCCGGTCTTTACTCTTTCTCTCTCTCCCTTTTCTGTCCCATTCTCTCTTTTCTCGTTCGCTCATTCACTCTATCTATCTCACCCTCATCACTCCGATCTCTCTCTCTCTCTCTCTCTCTCTCTCTCTCTCTCTCTCTCTCTCTCTCTCTCTCTCTCTCTCTCTCTCTCTCTCTCTCTCTCTCTCTCTCTCTCCTCTCTTCTCTCTTCTTTATTCCATTATCTCTCTCTCCCTCTCTGTCACTCGCTCGTAAATATAAAACCGGGAAAAATAGAATCAAGTGATGAGGACGTCTTGACTTCCCTTCGCCGGTCAGTATGGGGTCTTCATCGTCCCTCCCTCCCCTCCTCCTCCCTCCTCTCTCTTTCTCCCCCTCTTCCTCCCCGCCCTCCCCCTACCTTCGTCCATATTCCCCTTAGCCTGTCCCCTCGTCCTCAGCGTCGGCTCGTTTCCTGTGAGGTCGCACAAACGATCATTCAAGGAGACATTTATATGAGCGGAGAACGACCGCTCCATTTGGTGGGCCCCAATACTTCCTAAGGGCACTGGCTGGAAAAACCGCTGGAAAATGGAAAGCTGGCGTCCGGTGGGGCTTGGGACACTGCTGGATGGCACGGTAGGAAAAGCCACTTTTGTCCCCGGGTTGTCGTCCTCGAGTTCTTGTACGCGGATGTGGGTGTGTGGGTTCGTATCGAGGGTCCAAAATGCTGGTACAATTGGCTTAGATGGAGTGGGTGCTCAGTGAAAATTGTTGTTATTTTATGTTGTATTGTGTGTGTGTTTTGTTTCTGTTTGTGTATCAGTACGTGTTTATGTATGTGTAGGCATATTTATATGTTTCTGAGTATGAAGCACATTATCATGCTCAAATTATTTAGAGTGACACACTTTCTTCTACAAGTAGTGGTATAATTAAAACATTATTAAGCATTAAAAGCGAGTAATGTTTATAACAGATATAAGAGAATATCGAACATCCAAATATAAGTTTCAGTAGCAACATGTTTATTTTTTCAACAGTTACCGATTAATTTTCACTGCCATCTTACAATCATTCAACGCTATAAATTATTACAAACAATGACATTAGTAACGTCTCGATAATTGTAGTCTGATAATTAATTTTTAAATGAGAGCTAAGAAAAAAATCCCTCATGAAAGAAATCATGTTTCATAAAAGACGCGCGTCGTTGGAAATTCTCTCGCCGCCTCGAAAAGCAATAAAAGATAAAGCCATGCTTATGCCCCTCCTCCTGTCTCCCCCCCCCTCCCCCGACCCGTCCAGCCTCGTCTCATCCCTCACCCTCCGCGCTAACTCCATAACGTCTCGAAACTCCTAGTTTTTTTATTAACAATCTCTAAACAAAAGATATAATACCTCCGCATGTGGAGGTGGGGAGGTTCGGAGAAGTGGCGGGGAGGGAGGGCGGAGAAAGCAGTCGGGAACAGAGGGTGGGGGGGGGAGGGTGGGGAGGCAAAGCACCAGTACCTCCCTCTCTCTCTCTTCCCTCCCTCCTCCCCCTTCCACACGCGCGCACACACACACGCACACACTCATACACACGCACACAACTTCTCTCACCCCCCCCCCTTGCCCTCCCGCCTCGCCCCCTTCATATCCCGAGGAAACAAGACCATTCGTATCTGACTTGGTAATGAGGAAACTTGGCCCGAATTTTCTGAATTATCACTCGTACCGAGCAGAGTGTCACATTTAACATTATCCGAGGGCTGAGTGTCGAGGAGCTCAACATTTTTTGATGATTTGCTCTGCGCCGGATCATAGGCAGAGGCACCGGCGTTCGTATGAGGTTTGGGGACAACCTGTGTGTACGCCGACCCACAAGCCCCGAGACTACGTATTAGCGGGAGCCCAAATAGCGGGTTTCTCGAGATCCGAGGCGGGTTATCTGCAGACAGAATCGGGACGCTCTAATCTGGAAAAATGTCGAAGGCAAATGAAAGAGGGAGTGAAGCTTTAATTCATCTGTTTTCATTCATTATATATCAGCGAAGCGAAGGAAAAATGAAGGCCAAAGTTTGTAAGTAAGGAGTTTTGGTCAAAGTTTTTTAATGTCTAATCATAATTCAAGAAGGATTTTTCATTAGGAACTAAGGGAAACTTCATCAAAGATTTATAACCCAAGTTTTAATTCCTTTTGCATTAAATGTTTTTAATTCCAACTGATGCTTTTTCCATGTGACGCCGTGAAAGACAAAACTTTGAACTTTGAATTTATTTTGCGCTCAACTCTGGTAATTATGCATTATATACCCGGGTCGCTCCTTGGGGGCGTCCACACCTCTTAACTCCAGCTCAAATCTAACTTTTCCAAGATCGTGAAACTACAGCAAGATTGTCCCAAGGCTTGACTCTTGGCGCTTCAAGTCTCGGGGTTATCTCTCTTTTTTGGCGCGCCCGTTCGAAGCACATTATATACACAGTTATTTGTGGAGGATGGCTCGCCTTATTGGCTTAGCACTGTCTTGCCGCGAGGGCATCATTTCATTTTCAACTTTTGCATTCAAATGTAATGATTGTCATTCTTTATTTGCTGGACGCTTATGAATGTACAGTAAGTTCTGATCGTCGACATGTTACCTATGTTATAAAATCTATTAAAACAATTTTATTGTCACAGATATACTGTGTTATTGAAAATTAATCAAATGCCATAATAAATTTGGTATTGGGAACATTTGTATATATGAAGCCCAGGTACGTGCCTTGCTACACCAATCAACATGCAACCAGCTAAAAATTTACATAGGAGTTTCCATGAACTGAATAAATTTCTATTTTTGGCCTATCGGTTAAGGAGCGTCTTGGAAGCAAACTCCGGAAACTATAAGACATTACTGAGACATTTTTTTCATTTCACAATTATGAACATTCACTACACATTCCTGGTCTTCCCTGTGTTGTGTTTACACTTGCACACATAATTCCTATTATTTTGGCTATCGGTTACGGGAGAAAACTGTAGAACCTGTAAGACATTACTGAGGATTTTTTTTCTTCGTTTTTACTTCACAAATATGAATATTCTCACTCCACACCCCTGGTCATCCCTGTGTAATGTTTAAACTTCAAATCCGTATATAACAAACACAGTTGCTGTCTGTTTTGGCAATATATATCATTTTGATATATATTGATTTTTTTTTCATTGATTATATTTTTCACTGATACTAATTTTAATCCACCTATTATACATACATCAACGCATCTGCCTATGAAGAACTAAGATACCAGAACAGAAGACAGGCGGGTCTGGCTAGACCAACAACCTGAAGGGGCAACCACCGCCACTGTCACACTTCCAATGAAACAATTATACGAGTGGTTCCACGTAAGACCACGGATGCTAGACGGACGAGAAAGTGTGGAGGGAGCATGGCTTGAATAAGCAGTTACCTGGAGGCAGTAGACGGGAAAGAAGATGAATGTGCGTGTGTGTGTGTTTGTCTGTGTGGGTGTGTAGGTGAGGAATGAGTGTGAGTGTGTGGGTGTGAGTGTGAGTGTGTGTATGTGTGTGTGTGTGGGGGGGGTGTGTGTGTGTGTGTGTGTGTGTGTGTGTGTGT
>NW_020872922.1:570538-588038 GCF_003789085.1 Penaeus vannamei
TATATTATACGCCTTTACGACAGGAGTTGCGGTATGAAGGAGATCGATCATGGTGATCACTGGTCCGATGAATTATTCTAAGGAACGAAGGAAAATGATGAGAAAGTGATTTTTTCCCCTCCTCTTTTTTGTTATTTTTTCATCTCTCTCTCTTTCTTTCTCTCTCTCTCATATCGGCTCTTTCCACGCACGAATGCTTACTATTGTTAAGGTTGCGTATGTATAGGTATGAGATATAAGAACTGTAAACACGTGTGAATTATGAGGACACGTGTGCATAAATGTGAAATATAAAGACATGTATGCAAAACTATGATTGGTAAACGTGCATACACAAATGTGAATTGCAGGGAACATGTAAACGCAAATAAGAATTGTATTGTGTGCGTATGTATCCAGTGGAGGCCAGATAATCAAAGCGCCATGTATCAGCCGTAGTTACAAATGACGAATCATTAGGCGAATAAGGGTCATTTTGCGGAAAATGCGTAGGAGACGGATGGGCTGTATAAGGGGGCCGCGGGCGCATATGGAAGACGAGGGAGGGCCGGAGGAAGGTGGCGGGGGGAGAGCGAAGGGGGGAGATGGAGAGGAAGCCGATAAATGACTATCAGAGGGAGAGAGGAGAGACTGCTCTATTGTCTATCGATTAAATCACAGCGTCAGAGATGGGACAGGGAGAGGGGGGGGAGGGAGGGGCGAGGGTCTTGGGGGGGGGAGACAGGGAAAGGGGGAGAGGGGCGAAAGGGTCCCAAAACTGCTAACACCGAGTAAATATAATTGATGCGCCAGATGCCCTCACTATCCTCAGAGTTTAATTAAATTTTCCGGGCCAATAACTGTGATCAGCTGGAAGCGGCAAGACAAGGCTGTCACGCTCCTGTTCCGAGAGTCACGCTAGTCCTCTCGCTGACAGACCGAGATTCATGGACGTCACTCTGGCTGTCTGCTGTGACATGAGTGTCCCGTGGACGGTGCCAAACGTCGGAGCAGCCACGGAGGTGATGTCATGGGTCAGCTTTGAAATGAGAGAGAGAAAAAAATGGAGGGTTTCCATATCTTCCTTCCCGGTCAATATCCTAAATCATCCAAGGCGATGATCACCCCCGCCCCCCCCTCCTCCTCCTCCCCTGATGACACGTGGGGAGCGCAGGTCAAAAAAAATGTCACTTCCTCGTTGCCCTCACCGCCAGCGCCCATTGAGCCATTACACAACCCGTAAAAAGCGGAGTCGCAGCAAACACTCCCGTAATCTCGAACTCGATCTCGTCCCGACCTCGTAGCCGGCGGAAAGGAAGATATACGGCGAGGACTAGAGATCAAAGGCCAAGGCTGTGGCGAGACAAATGAGAAAGATTAAAGGAAGAATGAGCTACACGACGAGAGAGACAAAGTCCAAAGCGAAAGAAAGATCTGGGTCCATAACTAAAAGAGAAAGACCGAAAGAAGACCGAACCAAAGACCGAGACAAAGGCCGAGGAGTAAAAACGAATGAAAAACCCTTTGGAGGGGAACGACGAGAACATCCCGGACGGAATTAACCAGAGCTGACCATTACCAACTCTTTTTTTTTTTTTTTTTTTTTTCTCTTTGTTTTTTTCTTTCTCCCTTCACCACAGAGAGAGATTTACGCCATCGTAACTTCTCTGTTAAATTTGCCCAAATAAAACATGAATTTAAAGTGTATGGCGTGATGAGGAGGTTGCGGGAGAAACCATCCCATTGTACCGACATTA
The DNA here is from genome assembly GCF_003789085.1 of Penaeus vannamei. NCBI lineage: Eukaryota > Metazoa > Arthropoda > Malacostraca > Decapoda > Penaeidae > Penaeus > Penaeus vannamei. The sequence continues at coordinate 572,275 of NW_020872922.1, forward strand.
CGGAACAGGATGACCCATATTGTCCGTAATGGAGGGGCACCATAAAGACCAGTTAGTAGCGTTACAATTAGACAAACTAGCCCTTAGCGCAGGTAAGTTTTGGGTTCGAATTTGCGAAATTTGCCACATTACCTGATGAGCGGTTTAATATCCGATGAAATTGACTTTTTGGGAACAACGAGATGCTATCTTGATTGCGTATGATGATATCTTACGCTTCTGGAGATGGCGGCGGCTGTGACATATTAATAGCCGTGGATAAGAAGGCTACTGCTCCTGCGCTGATGTCTTTTCTTTCTCCCCTCTTTATCAATATGCCTTACTCTCTGTCTGTTTGGAATTGTATATATCATTGCCCTCACATACAGACACACTCATTTCCTACTGGATATAATTATTTGTATTTCTCTCTATGCCCCTTTCCTCTCTTCCTCTCTATCTTCTCCTACTCTAGCTTCCTCATCTCATATCCTTCAGCATCAATAAAGGCGGAAATGCCAGGCCTTTCGTCGCGTTCTCGCCCTTTCCGACACTCAGGAATGAACCTCAATAAAACACCCAGATCTGAAGCAGCAACTCCACCGTCGAGGCGTTGACATATCGGGTATAAACGGCGGTATCACTCCGCTAGTTTACACCTTGTATTGGGCACGACGCAGCGGCTGTGGCGAAATATGGGTTTGGATCCCGTGTCGCAGGAGGGCCTTATTGCAACAGAAAGGGATTGAATATCATAGATCCCAGCGTTTGGAATTTGCACTTCCGTCTGCTGGCCTTCTCTTTAGCCGTGCTCTTCCTATCAGTACATGTCCTGATAGTCTTATCTGCTCTTATGCCAACAAATTAATGCTCAGACAGTTTATATATATATATATATATATATATATATATATATATATATATATATATGTGTGTGTGTGTGTGTGTTGTGTGTGTGTGTGTGTGTGTGTGTGTGTGTGTGTGTGTGTGTGTGTGTGTGTGAGTGTGGTGTGTGTGTGTGTGTTTATGTATGTATGTATGTATATATGTATATATATATATATATATATATATATATGTGTGTGTGTGTGTGTGTTGTGTGTGTGTGTGTGTGTGTGTGTGTCTATATATATATATATATATATATATATATATATATATATATATATATATATATATATATATATATGGTTGGTTGGTTGGTTGGATAGATGGATGGATGTGTATATATATTAAGTGTATGTATTTACCTGTGTGCAAGGATATGTGCGTGTATACATGTACAATACACGTATATATTAACCACAACTACAATAGTCAATATTTACGTGCATTCCTTTTGCTTCGATATATTTATTGTTATTCTATTATCTCCTTCAAACATATTCACCTGCTACAGAAACAAAAAAATACTCTTATTGTTTTGTCATTTCTCTCGAAATTCCCCAGAATCAGTCTTTCTTTTACAAATCTTTTTCCCTCGGCACAAAAAAGTGAAACCGGAAAAGACTGGCCCTTCCCTCTGTCTCCAAAATATCCAGCGGACAAAATCCCGACGTGAAATATTAATCCCGACTCTGAATCACATAAAACAAAGCAAAAACAAACAGGCGGAACAAATGTGCTTTTATGACTTACAACGAATCAGCTTTTAGGTCCCTTGTTAAAACCGCGATCGCGTCCCATAATTATGTTCGAAGCACCATGGACTGTACATACACATTCTTTCAGCAACTTGCTCAATGATGCAAGGATGTTGAATGCTGCAATGGACAATGAATGATGTATCCTGCTCCTCGTAGTGTCGGCCCTGCCTTAGGATGAGGGGAGGGGGGGGGGGGATCCTATAGTTGGAACTCGGAAGGAAAATGTATATTAGAAAACAAAAATGCTGGGATTTTGTAGAGGGTAAGATGAAGAAGAAAGGGAAAAAGGGAGAACTGTAAATGCGGGCAAAGAAGCCAGAGATGGTGAATGAAGAGGAGAGCAGAAGAAGGAAAAATGGGTGCTCAGGGAAAAGGGGAAAGAAATTGGTTGTTAGGAAAGAGGAAGGGCGGTCTGACTATTTTCCGCAAGAGAGATGGTCAAGGGGACTGGAAGGAACAATATGATTTGATTTAATCCTATGATCAACACTTTCTATCCGATTTGGTTATATTTACGTTTTTATTTATGAATTCTAGGTGAAGATGTCTTATACTGATGGCTAGGAAAATCCTCTGGATATATTTTCTACATTCGCAGGGATATAGCTCCCATGGCCGAGTGTCCAGGTGTGTTTCTTCAAAACACGTAAACATCTGTTGTATTTCGACAAGTACACCTGCCAATCAGCCCAGACCCTCCTCCACACACAATATATATTTTCCCCAGTTTCTCTGTACCATAGTAGTAACCTGCTATTATGTTCACATTGTACTCACTAAACAAATGTTCATGAAAAAAGTTTCCGTGTTGAAGCAACATTTGAGGCACCTGTATATCGACTGCCCCGCCCCTTTCTCTCTCCTCCCTTTCGCCCTGCTCCTCTTCCTCTTCCACTTCCTCCCGTCCCTCTCTTCTTCTCACCTACCTTCCTCCTCTTCCCTCCTCATCTTTCTTTTTCTCTTCATCTATATCTTCCTTCTTTTCTTTATCCTTTTCCTGTTTCTACTCCTTATGTGTCTCCTTTACTTCCCCTCCTCCTCTTCTTTCTCCCTTTCCTCATCTTCTTCTTCCTCCTCCTCCCCCTTTTCCTTCTTCTCCTCTTCCTTTTCCTCATCTTATTCCTTCTCGTCCTCCTCCGCCTCCTCCTTACCATCCATCCTTCCTCTCCTTCCTTCACCGCATACATATCCCAGGACCAAGAGTTATTGGACTTTATATATGTTACTTAATATTTTCCTTGCCACGACCACCTTCGGAATTACACACTCAGGTGTATGTATTAGGTCATAACAATAGAGATAAATTGACATACAGTGCATTGCTCTTCGCCAGCGTCCAATAGCACAATAGCTTATCTACATTGTGAATTATAAATGTACCCTGTATCGATGATATGATCCGATTTTCCATATAAGAGAAAATGCGAATCCACCAGTGAGAAGGGAGATAAACAAGCATGCAGTAGATGGATAGATAGATAGGTAGATAAAAATCTAGAAAGGCAGAAAAGTAAATGGGAAAAGAGAGAGAGAGAATGAGAGAGTAGGTGAGGCAGAAAGAGAGAGAACCTCTGTGTGGTACCAGTATTTTCAACCTGTTGTAAACAGATATGTGTTTTTACGACTATCTTTCGGGATATCTTACCAAAAGTGGACCATAAAGTCTGCGTTGATTATGTGGTGACAAAATAGCCTATCCGCCCGAATAGCCTGATCTACCTACCGCGCTTCAGATCCTCTGGGATTCCCGTGAGGCATTCGCGATGAGGTTCATGGCTACACAAAAGGCATTTTCTTCATAAACAAGGTTCATTTGCTCGTGCTATCCGTCGGAAAAATCGCTTCTATATAAAAACACGCGGAAAAAATTGGTTATTCTTTCAGCCCAGAGGCGGCGGGCGGGCGGCAGCAGCGAGAAATAAGGCCCCGATACATCATTCACGAACCGGCGATCCCTACAGAAGTGTCGGAGCTTTTAGTCAGAGTTTTTACGAGTCGTCTAAATTAGTGGAGCGAGTTGACGCTGTGTCTCGCAGGCCGGGGCTCGATGCGCGCCTGCTACCCACGGGGGGCTCGGAGGGTCCCTGCGTGGTGGGCGGGGCTGGCAGGAGGAAAGGGGGGAGGGGCCTAAGGGGAAGGAAAGTAGAAGAATGGGAGGAGGAGGAGGAGGGGAAAGGGGCGCGTAGAAAGAACGACAGGTTAAAGAAGGAAAGCCGTTAAATATTCACCGAGTTGCTACGGAGGGAGGAAGAAAGGCTGCATCGCTGGTGGCCGGGAATTAGTGTACGGTTACAGGAAAATCAGGAGAAGAAGCGAGTAATGCGAAGGCAAATCTTGACAATAAATAAACACATTTTACGATCACAATATCCTAGCTTTTCCCTCGTAGCGAAACGAGCGATAAAGCGACAGAACTCCTTGCAGGGAGGGGGGGGGGGGGCAGCCAAAAAGGAACCAAAACGACAGAGGTTGAATTCTAAGCTGGCCAGACGAACCAAACGACCAAACAAAATAAAGATTTTTCAAAAATGAATAAAAAAAATACAGAATGGAAGGGATAATTTGAAGAGGCAAGAAGAACGGATAACAGAGTGGGAACCTGGGGGCAGAGGACAGGAGGGAGAGATATGAGAGCTCTTATATCTGTGAGGTAATATAAGAGGGTCATCAAGTTGCTGGAGGTTTGTGGCCCCCCGCTGCCGCCGAGGGGGGGAGGGACATGTACTCGCGGAGCGGGAAAAGATGGACGATGCGCTGGGTCGCAGATTTTATAATTTCCTTTCACTATTATCATTGCTCGGGGGATCGCCTGATGTCACCATTGCCATCAACAATAACTATTGCACGTAAGCAAATATTAACATATTTCCAAGGCCCATTATCACACACACACGCACGCACACACACACACATATATAGATACCTATAGATGCATATTGATAGAGGTTTATTGATGTTTATAAATCCACCAGACCTTAAGAAAACAATGTCAACCGAATAGCAGAAAAGGGAGAGAAAACTGTGCCCGAATTCCTGCCGAAGCGAAAGCCCTCCCCGGCCTCCGCCTCGAGATCAAAGAACAAGTTCGCCTGAGCGCCGGGCGTCGGAGGCATAATCAGCCGACCTCATCCCGGAAATGATTACCGAGTTCGTAATTCCCTTCCTACTGACAGTTCACATCTTTCTCATGCTTTCCCTGCGCATTCGGTTGCATGACGAGATTCGAGTCTGACTTACCCGTAGGCGGCGAAGGTGGGGTCGTAGGGGTAATACCCTGCCGGCGAAGCCCCGAGGCCACTGCCGTACATAGAGACGTCGCCGGCGCCGCCCTCCTTCATGCCGTAGCCGGAGCTCTGCAACGGAGAGAAGGACATTAGTTGGGTCGTGACAGGATGGTTCTCATGAAAGTAGAAAAAAAAATACAATGCCCTGAAATGATGTCACTGTTAGTGTCCTGAATGCCATCAACTATAAACATAATCGCTGTACTGAAGTTTTAATATGCCCAATGCCATCCCCTATAAATATGCTCGTTGTAATGAGGTTCTTGGCGTTATTGTTCAAAAAGAACCTCACGCTGAAGTTGGCGTAGCTTGACCCTTGTCGCAGCAGAGAGAAGATCCGGGCAGGTGTAGCACATCCCGCCGCCGTGTTCGCCATATCGATCTCGCAGCGACTGTATGGGCGGCAGACCGAGTAAAAATAACAAGAATGTATCATCCCAAAACCCACGTAACATAAGGGTCACTTTTGGTCACGGTTGTGCAATGGGTTGGCGACATATATGCTTTTGTCACGTCCTGTCATGGGCGCGTGGTGATATATCCCCCTTCCGCGGTGCTACTTACGAGAGGGGAGGCGAGGGCAGCTGGGGGAGGATATATTGATTGTTATTTCACACCCTATGTCGCGCTGTCGCTCTCCGAGACCCACCGAGTCCTTGAAGGAAGGGAGATAATCGTCGAAGGAAGGACGGAAGCCAGGACCTGGCGACACGACATTCGCCTCCTCTTCCTTGTGACCTCTCTTTCTCTTCCTTTATCATCCAGACTGTTTCCCCTTTCTAACTTCACTTTATTTCCTTCTTTTCTCTCTCTTTATCTTTTTTGTGGGGTGGAGGGGCTTTGGCTTTCTCTTTTTCATTATTTTGCCCCTTCACCATTCTCTCTCTCTCTCTCTCTCTCTCTCTCTCTCTCTCTCTCTCTCTCTCTCTCTCTCTCTCTCTCTCTCTCTCTCTCTCTCTCTCTCTCTCTCACTATTTCATGAACTAGGGAAAGCTATAATAAAGACGGATAAATAGACATGGTGTGTTTTCATAGTCATCACAAAAACAGTCCGTAAAATCGAGCCGTGCAATGTGCATGCCTCGTGATGTTGCAAAGGAGTAGAAATGAGTATGAATCAACCGAAATGATCGGAAATATCCAGTCATCGCAAAGGAAGGCTTTCATATAGAAAACCTTTGAACAAACAAGTGCCGGGAGAAAAATAATGAATCGGGGACCATTATTAAGGGACTAGATCCTCTTCAGCCACTTATTGCTTCTCTTAAGTGATCCTGTGCTTTGACCAATGGCTAGAAATTGTAAAATGGCTCAGGACCCGAACTACCTCCCGAAATTCATTATTCTGATTTTTCCCTCCGAGTCAGAGGGGAGCCAAAGAGTGGGGGCAGCGGAAGGTCTAGGTAAATACTATACATACACACAAACACACACGGACATGCGTGCGCACACACACGCACACAGACACACGCACACGAACATACAGATAGATAGATATAAGCAGACACACACAGATACACGTACACAGCCACGTAAATGCATATATAAACAGCTATAAATATACACAGGAACAATCCTAAAACACTCAGGAAAGTCGTTAGTATTATATGCACGTGTAGGAAAATTAGAAGAGAAAAAAGGGTAAACGAGAGGAGAGTTGATGAGGGGGGAAAGGAAGCAATTGGCAAAATGTGGCCATTACACTCCATCAGCTGATAATCTGGGAGCAACAAAGGAAGTTGCTGCCCGGATGCGGTGCTTGAGTAAGAAGCAGGAGACCGACGGGGCGCTGAGCAAGCACATGCGTCGCTGCGAGACCCTGAAAGCAAACGCAACGCAGCGGAACTCGACGATAAAAATTCAGCCGTAACTCATCCCTTCCCCCGCAAGCGCCCGCAAGCACGCACACTCATCGCTCTCAATCTACGCCCACAATGAATCGGTGGGAGGGACGTGTTATTAGCACTTCTGCTTGCCTGCCAAAAGCTGGGCGGCTGATCGTATCTGATTTATTTTGCGGTTTCGGTTCTGGTCCGTCGTGTACGTCAAGAATACGTTTCAGATACATACAGCGAGGTGTGTGTATGGATACAGTGTTTTTGCTTGTGGGTAATTGGAAATGAATGAATGGAATTATAAAATGCAGACGCGTAAGGGTCTAGGACTGTATTAATCAATTTGTAAGCAACTAAATGAATAATTAAGTTTTAAGTTGCGTGTGTGTGTGTGTAGCAAGGCTTGCGTGAATACACTATTTATTCTTTTAAGTAAATGGACAAAAAATTGGGATTCATACATCACACATTTACGAATCGTATCAAATCATTCTCCGAGAAGACAACTTCCTTTGATCAAAGTCGCATCGACAAAAAAAGTAATCCTTTATTATCGATTTTCCAACAATTAATCATAAGTTTAGCAACTTTTATTGGAAAAATTAAGTTCTCGTAATACTTCCATGTCCTCACATTCCCCCCTCTCCCCCTCCCCCTTCCCCATTACTTGCTCCAGGCCGACATACTAGTTTAATTAGCAGTTGTTATTGCTCTCGAAAAAAGGGAAAAATGTTCTTACTTATGTGGAGGAATGTATTAATGTGTCACAGGGCAACGTGGCATGAATATTAAGCAGTTTATAATGCGTCCTATTCAAATTGGATGAATTCATTACCAATATGGATACAGGGATTGATAAAACGTGGCTTCCTTCATTATGTGGCGAGTAATTAGGGAGATCTGCCGTTAGATTGATTCGGTTGACATTTCTCTCCGCCGACGGGGATTTCTTAATAAGAAAAATTATTCAAGCAATGCCAAAGGCCGCGCCGAGACGCCGCCGTCACAAAAACAGACGAGCGGGAACGTGGAAGGGCATCGCCAGAGAAATAGCATCAATTAGATCTAATCCAGCGTGAGTTACCCTCCGCCCTCGCCACTTGACGGCCTCCGGAACGTCTATACAACCAATATTAGCCGCTCCGAGAAACAATATTCCCCTCAATAGAGTCAGATCGTTTATATACACTACCGGATCCTCTATCGGAACCTACAGAGAGGTTCTTGGTATTCAGTTCTGCACGTGGGGCTGTTTACTCAGGGGACGTAAGCTTGAGACCGCCCGCTGCTCGGTGCACTGGGGACGGGTGATGGGCGCACCTCTCCCGGTGGGAATCGTTCAAGAACATCGTCCACAATTATTCCACGATATCGATCGTTGAATTTGATTGGCACGTTTGACGTATCAGTATTTCCTCAGCGTTTTTATCGGGCTTATTACTGTAATTAGGGCCGCATCAGCCATCCATCATCAGCGGGAGGACTCGGGGCTAAATGCACTATCCTTGTTTCCAGGATCGTAAAAATAATCAGTAATATTTCACCCTCGACAAAACAAGGGAGGAACTCTGGCTTACTCTCGAGTTATCAGCTCGGAACATCCGCTGCGGCGATCCTCCCGTCACGAGCGGCAGGACGTCGGGCGCGGAAGACACGCACCGGCAGCACATGTCCTCCCGAGGGACGACGTGTCGCCATCTTAAGCCTTCATTTTCGCTTCCTGGGAAACCTACGGCCAAGATGTTCCCGCCGGCGAGATCTTAGCGAAGAGGAGCGATTCGCACAAACGGGGTCGGAATTAACAATGTCCCTCTGGTAATAAAAGACAACCAAAAAAGTGACAGGTGTTGAAGCAGATGACGGGGGTCGCGATACACCGCGATAACGACACCGCACTTCCCACTGCGCCCCGACGCCACACCGACTCCGCCGCGCTCATTCGTCACCTCAAATACACTCGCTGCTACACCCTGTGCGCCTGCCTTCATACATACAAGCACCATATCCCTCAACCAAACATCCTTGCCGAGCTCATACGAACTCCACACCCCGTGCAGGGCGGAGACGAGGCCGCCATCCTCACTCGCAGGTCACTCGCCACCCGAGCAGCCGCGTGGACCTCCTGCTGGGCTGCACAGATAGAAATTAGGTGCAAATGACGTTTACTGTATCGTTCCGGTCTAACGAGGCGGTGTTATGTACACTAAAAACTACTAGAATTACCACCAAATTGATGCCACCTACACAGTCTCCTGCTGGGACCGGTTGTTACTCATTGACCCGCTGTGGGAGGGCGGGGCGGGATTGGGGTTGGTTTATGTGGGTTGGGGAAAACCACTTAAATAACACGTGATTAAGGATGCAGCGTTATAAGGGACAAAGTATCAGCTTACGAATACAGTCGACAGGATTTTAGTTATACTTTTAATGATATTCCTCTCCCAGAACAAGTTCTTCTGTGTATAGGAATACACATTGCATGCAAAAAGGGAAAAAATGAATCGTGATAAGGAAGCATGAGTGACAAGGCAGTAATGCGAAAGACAACTTTAGTCACATCATCCCGCCCACAGGATAAAGCATGTCCTCCTCTCTCTCTCTCTCTCTCTCTCTCTCTCTCTCTCTCTCTCTCTCTCTCTCTCTCTCTCTCTCTCTCTCTCTCTCTCTCTCTCTCTCTCTCTCTATCCCCCCCCTTTCACCTGTACCCATGTTCAAGGCAAAACAAGGGAAAAAAATACTGAGAAAGCAATGATGATTTGCACTTGGTGATATTGCCAACTAGAGAGAAGCACAGTACTTTTTTTTTTTAGCTTATTTACCGCCCCTTTTACTGCCACGTGTTCCTGCCTCGCCGTGCTTCCCCGCGAGAGCTAGAACACCTGCAACAGCCTCACGGTTCTGCACAAATGCTGTACTTAGTTCACGCGATGTTGCCTAGTATGTGAAGAACCTCGACCTCTGCCATCTTCAGGAGTCACTCTATGCTGTCTTTGTTTTCTTTGCTTTCCTTCCCCCACGTGGTCATGGGTCTTATCACCCCCAGGATGTTGTTGGATATAAGGAACTTGTCGCCTTATCGGACACACCAGCTGCATCACATGTTTGCCTATCCCAACGTCTCCGGGGTATACGATGGCCGTCCTGTGTCTGTTATCGTTATCAACTGGTCTTCCTCGAAATTTGCTCTCTGCACTTCCGACTACGGCTTTTAGTATCTTCTATGTCCCTCGCTTTATTCATGTAGCTATTGTATTGTATTGCATTATGTTATATGATGTTGAAATGCCTCCGTTTTTTTTCTTCTTCAATTGTCCGGTAATACCTTTTCTATTATTCGATTTCAACTGTCATTCTGACCATCAAATTCCTCAGCCATTTTTTTCCTTTCTGCTTCTTCTCTATGCATCGGTTCCCTCCCCAGTTCTTTTTCCCCCTCCCTCTTGCATCCCTCTCTCTTTCTTTCTTTCTTTCTTTCTTCTTCTCTTCTCTCTCTCTCTCTCTCTCTCTCTCTCTCTTCTCTCTCTCTCTCTCTCTCTCTCTCTCTCTCTCTCTCTCTCTCTCTCTCTCTTTCGTATCCCACTTCCTTTTTCAACTTTCCCCTTATGTCATTCTCTTTCGCCCAAAAACGCTGTATTTGCTGGTCCCTATACGTGTAAATCGATGTCTACTCTACAATGCGCGATTCCCTTCCTATAAGAAATAATTATCGCCGTCGTACTTATCAAATACACTATGTGACTGCAATATCCATTAGGGGAAAGCCTCTCGATCAGACTATTGTCTCGCTAGCTTTCGCTTTTTGTTTGACTGCTAACCACGTGGATGACTAGAGAGAGAGAGAAAAAAAGAGCAAACACATGGGGCAGAATATATAAACGCTGCCAGTTATCCGATAGCCTGATATTAAAAAAACGGTGTATCTCAATCACGGTGGATGCTATTCATTCTGACACTATTAGCACCCGAGGCCCTAATTATTTCCCCTCACTCTTTTTCCTACCCTCCGCCCCCTACTCGCCCCTGCTTCCAACACCCTACCCCTCGCCCGAACCCCTAACCCCTATCCCCTACCTCATTCCTGTGCCCCTACCCCCTATCCCCCTCCCCAAGCTCCCAATACTGGTATGCGGTCGGTATGACACGGCGTCAGGCCCATTCGGCGCTAAAATTCATACCACTGACGCGAGTTTAGTCATCCACTGTTGTTATGATAATGAATTGGGACCGCTAAATAACGCTTCGGGTTGAGCCCATCACTTGTTAGCAGTTTTTATGGAAATGAGGTGATGATATGCATAATCCCGACGCTGCCATTTCCAGCCCCGTCACTTGTTTTACGTTATTATTCATCTGGCGTGATTCCGGCGGGATCTTCGTTTACGGCGATGAATTTGAATGAATGGGAAGGCATGAAGAGCAAAGGAAGGGTTTCGTTTTATGCTGTTGTTTTTCAAGAATTTCTCTCTACGTTCCTCTTCTTCCATTCTCCTCAGGAAAAAGCAGCCAGTCCCCTCACGATACGATAGCGCATTTTTCTGTTCTTTTCCTCGACATTTTTGCTTCTTGTGAACTTTTTTTAACAGTTCACAGCGAACTGTAAACTTGGAAAGTAGAGATATCTGCCATGGCCCTAAACTGTCGCGGACTGTTCCCGGGTGTTGTCCCTACAGTTGGAGATGGGTTGGTGAAGTGAGCGAGCAGTGCGGATGGGGGAATGAGGGAGTGAAGTGGAGAGGAGGAAGAGGAGAAAGTAGAGAGGAGGAGAGAGAGAGCAGACAGAAGGGACGGGAAAGAAGGTGATAGGAGATAAGAGGAGAGAAGAGACGAAGAGAAGGGAAAGAAGGAACATGAAATACATGAGATAATAGCTAAAGTGATATGTATGGGACAATTTTTAATCGTAATTGTATTTATAAAAAATGGAAAAATATAATAGAAACTAAATATGTAAAAATATATTATACACTAATAATATATTGACTCATATACACAACACATACACACACACACACACCACCACACAACACAACACACACACAACACACACAACAACCACACACACCACACACACACACAACAACACTGACACACACATACGGAATCATTAGATCCCGTTACAAGATAATAAGAACATATATACCTATTACATAACCTACACACACACAATATTGAATGTATGATATGTTGTGTGTGTGTTAGTACTATATATATATATATTATATATTATTATATTATATATTATATATATATATATATATATATATATATATATATATATATATATATATATATATACATATATATAGAACCCATATAAGGATAACACACTAGAAATATAACAAGAACATAGATAACACTAGAAAGATATATTGCAAAATATATAAACAGAATCAAATAAATGTAAAATAGCTAAAATATATATAATATGCAGCAGGAGAGGCAACATACTGAAAATCATGATGAAAAAAGGATATAGATAACAAAGATTAGTGAAAAAAACTATAGAGACCTGATGCGAATCAAAGATAGAGAACGATATCAAATTGGAATATGTAAAATGCAATGAGGGGAAAAATTGTTTCAGATCAAAATGGAAAGAAATTAAAAACACTCCAGATTGTATCAAAATATACGACATATTTGCATTGTTTTAGCAACGACGGCCAAACAAGCAATTGTGTTGTCCATAAAAAAAAGAAGAAAGAAATAGAAAACAAAACGAAAGACCGGGAAAAGTATAATTGAACCACGAAATGGGACATATGATCTCCTTAATTATGCTAGACTAGATCTTTGCTATGAAAAAGAAATAAAAACAGAGTAGGCATTACCCCCCTCCCCTCTCCTCTTCCCTTCTCCCCTTCCTTTCCTTCCCGGCGTCATTCCCCTCCGGCCGGCCGTATCCCTATTTCCTTTTTCTTCCTTTAAAATTCTTTTCTTAAATTTTCTTTTTTTATATTCTTTCGTCCTTTTCTCTCTTTTCTTTTCGTTGTTTTCTTTGTTTGTTTTATTTCTTTCCATTTCTTTATCTCTTTCTTTTTTCCTGACTCCTTTTTTATCTTTCTTTAAGTCTCTCTCTCACTCTCTCTCTCTCTCTCTCTCTCTCTCTCTCTCTCTCTCTCTCTCTCTCTCTCTTCTCTTCTCTTTCTCTTCTTTCTCTTTTCTCTTTCTCCTCTCTCCGTCTCTCTCTCTCCTCTCCCTCTCTCTCTCTCTCAATCTCTCTCTCATATCTCTCTCTGCTAATTGCATGTATGTATATCTATCTCAATTTCTCTCATCATTCTACGATCTCTCTTCTCAGATCAGCTTCCCCTCTCTCTCTCCTCCCCTCTCGCCCTTCTTCCCCCTCCCCCCCTCTCGGCACACTCACCCACACTCCCCTCTCCGCACACAAACACAACCCCAACTCCTCCCTGACCCCCCCCACCTCCCCCCGACACCCCCTTTCCCGGACCCTTCCCGGAGTGATCGCTTTACCCAGCTCTCGGAATCTGTCGTCTCTGCAATATGCAATATGCAATGAACCATTCTGAGGCCTCTCACCCTAATAATATCACGGGCTGTCGCCACCTTCTTCTACTCATCAACCCTACAACCAGCAATCCACTCCCGTCCCCTTTCCTCTCCCCTTTCATCCGACTCTCTTCTCTCTCCTTCTTCTTTCTATCATTGCTCTCTCTCTCTCTCTCTATCTCACTTCTCTCTACTCTCTCTCTCTCTTCTACTCTCTCTCTCTCTCTCTCTCTCCTCTCTCTCTCCTCTCTCTCTCTCTTTCTCTCTCCTCTCTCCTCTCTCTCTTCTCTCCTCTCTCTCTCTCTCTTTCTCCTTTCTCCTCTCTCTCCTCTCTCTTCTCTTCTCTCCTCTCTTGTCTCCTTTTCGCCTTCTCTCTCCCTTCTCCTCCTTCTTTTTTCCCTTCTCTCATCCTCCTTCATCTTTCCTTCTTCTCTCCCTCTCATTTTCTCTTCTCCCTTTCCATTTCCCCTCTCCCTTTCCTTTTACCTCCCACTCTCCCTCTCCCTTTCCCACATCCCTCCCTCATTTACATATAATTATATTCATATACTTTTCGCAACAGATTTCCCTTCACCTCATCCCTATATCTCTTGTGTATTTTATTTATCTACTGCTCATCTATTTATCTATGCATTTCTTCAGTATGTATCTATTATCTTTCAATCCTTCACCTCCTTCTCTATCTTTCTCCACGCCTATATCGGTTTCTCGTCCTCTCCTTCTCCTCTCCCATACGAGCATTCATCTTATCCCAGATTCATTGTGCTCGCCTAAGCTTCCCCTCCATCTTGGCACTTTCCTTTTCACTGTCTGTTTCACCCCTCTCCTCCTATTTCACTCTCTCCCCCACCTATTTTATCCTCCCCTATTCACTAGCCAACACTCTCCCCATTCAGAGCTAATTGTTTAACTGTCAGCGCGCAACTGGCGGCCCTAAAGCGATGCGTTGCCTCCTATTTAGCCCGAATATATTGCTAGTTTGTTTTCATGGAGGGTATTTGTTTGTGGTGGGGCTTCCAGTGCGGGTTCTGGACGGTTCTGGACGGTTCTGGGCGGCCTGGAACCTCCATTTAAGCTCTAACTGGCATCTGGCTTTCTTTACTGGACCATTACACAAGAGCGTAATATAGGCATTTTTTGGGGAGGAGGGGAGTGGAGGGAGGGGGGTTATTCATTCATGACTGGAGCGTGGCCGTTGTCATGGGTAAGAGCATTTATGAGCCACCGAGTTCTGATATTTTACTCTTTTTCTAATGTCGGAAGGTTACTTTCATCTGCAAATTATTATATCTTTTAGTGTTCCTTTGTCTTGTTTTTGTCTTGTCTTTGTCCTTTGTTTTTTTTCTTATTTTGCAATTATGAGCCACTTTTAGGAAATCAATTTGATGGAAATAAATTCCAACTTTGCTCTTTTAATTTTTTTTTTTTTTAACTGTTGGTTCCTCTCCCCAAAGTGTTATAACTAACAAATGCTTAGCGTACCAAAATGCTTTATGACGCTGACCGTTACGTATTTAGACAGCGTAAAATATTAACGAAGCTCGCTATCTAACACAGCTTTATGGCGACGCTTAATGCTATTTATTTGGAATAAATAACATCAAACGAGTAATGCTGATATTACTATCAATAGAGATGTTGTTCTTTTGTTCGGCAATTGTTTCCAGGAGTGCATTTGCGAAGCCGAAGAGAGGGGTTGAAACGCTATAATGAGGAGGTGTTCTCAAAATTATAGTAATGATATCATGACGAATATGTTGCTGGCTGAATGAAAGCTCTAGCTGTCTGATGCGTTCGGGGGGAATGGCGAATGACTTCGTAATCATGATTATTATACATCATCATCATGCAGGTCCGCAGGCACATAATGAGACGAATGCTTTCCGAGTTCCTGTATGTTAATGAGTAGATTGAAGCGCGATAAGCTGATTCGCTAAAGTATCGATCTAATTGTATCATTACTCGTGTTGCGAAAAGATACGGCAATAGAAGCAATTTTTCCCCTCTTACTTTGCAGATACAAATGGTTATCAAACTAATTTCATTTAAAAAAAGCACGGGCCGAGAATCGATTTTCCGACGCTGCTAAACCAACCAAAGAATCAGATAAAGACATGCCTCGGGACTCAGGAATAATATCCACATCCGCAAAAGGCAACTGGAAAAGAGGAGACGGATTCTTGGTCCTGCAAAAGCCTGTCCTCGGGGGTCCTTTCTTGGGAAAAAAGGGACCTAGACCTCTTTACCTTCTTCCCCTCCTCCTCCTCCCCAGCTATCAGTTATCATTCCCACCTCCTTTCTTATCCCCAGTTAAATCATTCTCACCCTTCCCCACCTTCTGCCTATCATTCCCACAAGCTCCTCGCCTCCCCGACATACTTCACGCTCCCCTAAATGGTATCGGGTTTCTCCGTGTCCCAGTCCCGGCCCCGTCCCGGTTTCCGCCTCGCCCCGGTCCCTCTGGCCGGATAGGACGTCTTGGCTGGGAAGGGAAGGGATCCGCGCTC
>NW_020872922.1:590538-598038 GCF_003789085.1 Penaeus vannamei
CATATTATTGCCCTTTTTTCTTTTCTATTTGCTTTCCTCTTATTTATCTTCATCGATATGTTCTACTTCTTTTTCCTCCTCCCTCTCTTTCTGTCCTCCTCCTCCTCCTCCTCTTCCTCCTCCTCTTCCTCCCCCTCCTCCGCCCTTTCTCTATATTTGGAACTCTTCCTCCCACTTGACTACTTCTTTGGCCCTTTTCTCAATTTATCATCCACTTGTTACTCCCTAATGAGGGGTGGGCGTCGCCCTATAGGAAGTTGAGGCCAAAAACGAGGGGAAACTGTGGCGAGGGTGAGGGGAGCCGAGGGCGGAGGGAACCGAAACTCGCGGCGGTGCAGATCGCGAGGAATGTGTTCGGAAATCACCGACGAATGTTATGTATATATACAGTGAATGTGTATATGTATCTATAAATCTAAATCTATACCTATCTATCTATCTATTGATCTCTCTACATCTATCTATCGATCTATTGATATCTCTACATATATCTGTCTATCTAAAAATATATCTATATGTGTTATATATAGATATATTTTTTTCCGGATGGGGGTCTTCAAGATTATTTTTGAATCGTCATTTCCGCTTACTTGATATATATTTATAAACGTAAATATGATGCACGTGTGTGTGTGTGTGTGTGTGTGTGTGTGTGTGTGTGTGTGTGTGTGTGTGTGTGTGTGTGTGTGTGTGTGTGTGCGTGTGCGTGCGTGTACAATACATACATATACACCCAAGTTGCCACAAGTTCCCACGCATCTTCACCTCACTGACATTCGGTTCCCCTTGTTATCTCTTAATGAGAGGGGAGAGCGCTGCCCTCATGGCCGCTGGCTATGAGGGGAGGACGACAGGTTAACAGAGAGCACAAGGATTTTTCCGCGAGGTGTACCAGCGGTTCTATCCTGGGAGAGCAAGTGATCCTCCTGCTTAGAACAGAAGTTGATCTATTCCCTCCTGCAGGTGGCTTAGGCGTCTCACAATAGCATTTAGGCGGCGAATAGAAGCCGAAAATATGAACAAAATTTCAATTCGCCAAGACTACGTCGCGCTTCTCTCTCTCTTGCAGAAGTTGATTTACGCTCCCGCCGTGAATGAATGCCAATTGACAGTCATCTATCACCTCGCGGTTCGTACTTTACGTGAAATAATGAAGGCCATAAATAATCACAGTTTTTGGCGAAGACTAATAACAGAGAAACTGGAATCGCAGAAATTAAAGACGTGAACGACAGCAGTTCATAAAGAGTGACGATACTCACAATATATTTCTTTTTTTCTTTTCGATTACCTCCCTTTTATGTTCCCTGTCGTGCTGCACGTATCATTCAGTAGCGTGTGTAATATTTTATTCACGAACAGACCAGTACATCATGACAAGTGACAAAAAATGCTTTATTGTTTTCATTAATTTTACATTTGACGACTTTCATACAAAAGGTACAAATAAGCGCTATTAAGTAGCTGTGTAATCTTAATCCAAATCTTCTCTAATTAACAAACTGTTTACTTATGTTTCTCGGCGAAATGTCAGTACGAAATATCGGTCATAAACATGGAAAACAAGAGAAAGAGAGAAAGAAAGAAAGAAATTGAGAGAGAAAGAAAGACAAAGAAAGTGTGAGAGGGAGAGAGTGATTGTATGTATTCGTAAATATCTTTATTCATTCATTCTTTCTATTCTTTTTCTTGTTCTTTTTTTAACCAGGCAGTGTCTGAAGGCTTCAGTATAACTTTCGGACAAGGTTAAACCCCAGGAAAAGGTCCATGTACCTTCTCTTCGCTCCCTGAACTAAAGAACTATATGTACATAATGAGACGAATGTAGCGGCAAAGGGCAGAGTGAAATAATCAGGAAAGAAAATGAACGGGTAAACGCGGAGGAAGGAAGGAAGGAAGGAAGAGGGGAGAAAGGAAGGAGGGCCTAATGGGTGCGGTAAATGGAGAGGGCAGTCTGTTCTTGTGTCATATATATAGGAGGGAATGTCCGTGTTTTAGTTTTAGCTCTAAATGTGGGGACAACAGACAGGAAGAGTGTGGCAGGACCAAAATTAGTGCTTAGAGAGAGAGAGAGAGAGAGAGATAGAGAGAGAGAGAGATAAAGAGAGAAGGAGGGAGGAGCAGTACGATAAGAAAGGCAGACAGACAGAAAGAAAGTGAGAAATGGACGGAATAATAAAGACAGTTGGACAGTTGGCAATGAGGCAGGGGCAGATTCAGCAGGGTTTGGCAAAGCATCTGTTCAAGAGTGCGGCAAAGGCTGCGATGAAGAGGAAGGGGGAAAACGCAAGCTGCTAGAATACATTTTTATTCCAATATTCCCCCAGATATTTTTTTTCGTGTGTTGGAGGGTGGGAAACATAGGCTGTGGGGACTGTTGGTAAGGGATGCTTTGTTACATGTTCGTTCATCTGGCGTTACTAACGACATAGTGAAAACATTTACGAGTATATTGTTAAGATGGATTTGTTTAATAAAAGAACAAAAGAAAATCTCGGGCAGCTCTATACCTCATCATTCTAGTACTGAATTTTCACATTTAAATATATTGCTTGACGTAATCCTATGAATTCTAATGAAATAAGCAAAATAACGAGATGGTTCTCTACCCAAAATATACTAGCCGGAAAAAAATCTTTTCTGTTGTAAATTATAATCCAGTATTTGTTCTAAAGATTTTAAATTTCAAAACATCATCTCTTTAGGCATTCCAGGCATTTTACAAACTACAAAGGAAATGACATTTCGAAGATTCCTTAAGAGAAAAAAAGGAAAAAAGAAACATAACAGACTACATGTTATCTAGGAACAGCCATCAGTTATGAGATAAAAGATCTGTAATGTAACTTGAATTAAAAATCTCTAACACGATAGGAGTCGTTCTAACACCCCCTCTTAAACCTTCGCGGGAAACAAAGCACATGCCACCGCGAAGTATATTCATCGGGAGGTTTGTAGTATAACCGTCCCCCCCCCCTCCTCCCCCTCCCCGCCCCTTGTTTCTCTAGCTGGCCGGGACAAACCGAAGCCCTAGTTTGGGCGGAGTGAGGGGAGGAAGAGGGGGAGAGGTAAATGGGGGAGGAATAGGGGTGGAGGGGGAGGAATAGGGAGTGGAGGGGGAGAATGCGGGTGGAAAAGGACGGGGAGGGGCGAGAGGAGGAGGAGGGTAGGGGAGAACGGGGAGGAAAAGGAGAGGGGAGGGGGCGAGAAAGGGAGGAGGAGGAGGAGGGGGAGAAAGGTCTGCGGCTTAAAGTGGAGACCCGTGTTTAGGGCCACGCCGGAGGATACGTCGAGGAAGGGCCATGGCCACAGGGCGAGATGTAGGGAGAGGCTGAGAGGGGATGTTCAGAAGGAAGCCGGGAGATGCTGCGGGCCGGGGAGGGGCGGGGGGGGGAGGGGAAGGGAGATGAATACTTCGTGTCTGTCAGTCAGAGTCTGTTCGTGTGATAGACGTCCTGTAAGCGGGACTAGTCTGTGTGCACTGCAGCCGTTCGGGATATTCTGAAAGTATTTACGTGAGGTCGTGTAAATGTGTGTGTGTGTGTGTGTCTGTGTGTGCACGACATTTTCCATATTCCTTTACATAATTTCTTTATAAATAGGATACTTTTCTCCCCGTTAGAGAGACAAGAAAGATCCAAGTTTGTGAGTCATTGATTAAAGATTTCGGGTCCTTTTCGCTGAGTCAAGAAACCCCCGCAATCGACCTCTGGCGAGACACTGGGTTGATTCCACGCAGGAGTCGCTTCCCCTCCCAAAAGAGAAGTGTCCTGAGAGTCCTTCACAAAACTACGCCAGAATATCTAAAATGACACACCACGAAATACCTTCACTTACCCGCTCTTAAGGATTTCAATTCCCAAATCCTTAATCAAAGAAACGCATTCTGCAACATACGGAATATCGACTACTCTCGCACAAACTCAAAACGCAATTCCGGGAAATCCATTATTTGACACCTCATATAAGCATAAATCCACACGCATCCCCACGCGGAAACCCCACAACTTCGCCCTAAAGTATTAGTGTACCGCTGCCATCCTCACATTTCCCTCTCCTGGAGAACAATCGGGTGGAAAGACCCGCCCTGCTGCGCTCCTCATCTTCCCCGCCAATTCATCAACCCTTCAAAACACCTTAAACTTGCCGCAAAAACGTGGCGAAGAAAAAAAAAGGGGAGGGAAGGATATAAAAGTCACTCTCCCTTCCCTCCAATTCCTTACACCCTTCCCCTCCCCCTCCTCCGTTAACCCCTAACTTCTCACCCTAACGCGTTTAAGTAGCCTGAGTTACAGTGTCGGGTTACAAGAGACACACACCTCTCAGCGGATGTGAACTAACAAACCGTATATCTGTCGCTGGGTGCGGATACGCTAATGCCGGGCTACGCCTTGTCAAAATACATGAGGCCGAGGGATGAAAAACGTGAGAGAACTTTGGCGAAGGCCTTTAAGAGAATGAGAAATAGGAAGGCACTCAAAGAAGCATTAGATAATAATAGGTAAATGTATGGAATAAATTAAAAAGAGAGAGAGAGAGAGACTAAATGACTGATAGACTGTTTGGAGGAGACAATACCAAAAAGAAACAAATAAAAAATCAGAAAAACAGACAGATTGGTAAAATATATGGAAGCACGAGTGAGAGAGATGAGACGGTGATAAGAAAAGAGAGAGAGTGAGAAAGAAGTTTTAATGAGCAGAGGGATTAGTTCAAATCTTTTCTGTAGAAGCAAAGTCTAGTTCGGTTCAACGGATTTTACTTGGAAGACACCGACAACCAAACGAAGCACTGGACTAGCCTTCTTAAATTTGCAAGAGATTCGAAGTACTTCCAAGACTTTCCTACGACCACAGCAATCGAAATTTTAATTATCCCTTTCAGACAGACACGTCTAAGGAGTTTTCCTTAGACGTGTCTGTCTGAAAGGGATTTTTAAAATTATAAGTGAAGCATGAAAAAGGACGTTCTTTTTATTTCTAATCACAACTTGAGAGCTTAGACGTGCCTGAACATGGCCAACCCAGGTGCGAGAACCATCGGCCGGGCGCCCACTCGGCCCTTCGTCCTGTGTCGAGGTTTGCAGTCACTCAGGACATCTTCCGCTCTGGCACCTCGGGTTACCTCGGGAATGGGGAGGAGAAGAGGAAGAGGAAGAAGGGGGTGACGTAATGGTGTGCAGCTAATCTTTCATTTGGGTAAGTGCGACTCTCTGTCTTTCTTCTCTTATCTGTCTTTTTTTCTCTTTTCTTCTCTCTCTCTCTCTCTCTCTCTCTCTCTCTCTCTCTCTCTCTCTCTCTCTCTCTTCTCTCTCTCTCTCTCTCTCTCTCTCTCTCTCTCTCTCTCTCTTCCCAGTTCCCTTTCCTTTCACGTCCTCTTTCCCTTTCCCTTTCATTTCCCCTCTCTTTTTCTATTTCCCTATCATTCTTCTCCTGACCCCTCTTCTTTTTTTCATACCTTCACCTTCATTTTGCTCTCCCTCCAGTTCTATCTACATCCTCACTTTTATTCGCAGTCTTCCCTCTCCCTCGCCCGCTCTCCTTCTCCCTCTCCCTCTCCCTTGAATGTAGTAATTTCTTCTCAATTATTCAGTCTCCTCCATATTTGTTTTCTCTTTTTTTACTTTCGATTTTTTTCGGTTCCTCTTTGTTTCGTTTCTTTTCCATTTCTTTCTTTGTTTCGTTTCTTTTCCATTTCTTTCTCTTGTCTATTTCTTCTACTCCGTCTCGCTTTTTCGGCTTACTTTCTTTACTTCCGCGGGATTTTTCTTTGCGAGTTTTCCCTTGTCCTTTTTGGTTTGTTTTTGTTTTGATTTTGTTCTTCCTTTTCTTTTTCTTATTCCATTAATTCTTCTTCTTAAAATAACTTTCGTATGCAGCCGTCAGTTAAGCATTTCCCTTTTTGTATCTCACGAAATTTCTTTCGTGTTACTTTTTCTTCCTTTCCCCTATCTTCCTTTTTCCCTTTCGTCGTTGATTTCTCCCCACTTTCTGTTCGCTCTTTTTCAACTTTTTTTTTAGTTTCTTGATCATTTTTATTCCTATAGAGCCATTATTTTCAGCTTCCCTTTATCACCACCATCATCACCATTCTCCTCCTAATTCCTTCGTTATCAGTTTCACAGAATATTTCTTATCCCTTCTTCTATCCCCACCATCTTTCCCAACTCCCCCATGCTCCTCCTCTCCTACCCACGCTTTTCCCTTACCCCTTCATCCTTTTCATTTCCCTTCTTCCCAACGTCCTATCCTACTTCCCCATCTTCAGAGTCCCCATAAAAGTTGCTCCTCGTCGCCTCCCCATCCTCCTCCCCTCCTCATCCTCATCCTCCATCTCACCTCCTCCTCCTCCTCCACCTCGCCTACCTTCCCCATTCTCCTCCCTCCTCCCTTTCCCTATCCTCCTCCCCTACTTCCCTTTCCCTATCCTTCTCCCCCATCTTCCCCATCCTCTGAGTCACCCCCCTCTTCAGGATTCCTCCCACCCCTTCGTCACATACTCAGAACCATACAGGAGGTGTTGTCTTACAGACGGCCGGGCAGGAAGTGGGAGTCGGGCAGATTTAAGTAATGGTAAAAGGCAATGGTGTGTAACGTACGTCGCGCGTCTGTGTGTGTGTGTGTGTGTGTGTGTGTGTGTGTGTGTGTGTGTGTGTGTGTGTGTGTGTGTGTGTGTGTGTGTGTGTGTGTGTGTGTGTGTGTGTGTGCGCGCGTTTCTTTCTCTTTCTTTACCTGTGTTATGCATGTGTGTAAGGATGTCTATGAGCGTTATTACACCGTAATACTAGGGTCGATAGCAGTAATGATTAATGCTATCGCAGCAAATAACAAGCTATTTCATGCTTCTTACTGCGTGTATGCGCGTATATATGGGGTGGTTAGGTGCTTATTTAAGAAAGAAAAAACGTGCATAAAGAGACCATCCTTCTTACCTCCTTTTTTAACTTCCTTTCCCTCATTTCTATTGGCCTATTCATAAAGAGATTAAATAATACAGGCCCTATCGCCTCCGGCCATTTCGCTCCATAGCCAACCCGATGGCGGAGGCGACGCCACGAACACGACACAGCTGATCGCGGAGCCACGGCGCCCGAGAGACACGGCTGCACGCGAGGTCGGGCCGAAATTAGCGTTATCTTTTTACCTTCCTTTGTCAACCCTCCTACTCCGTGTTTTCCTCTCTTCGCCTGAGTATTCTTCCATCATTTTTTCCCGTCTCTGTCCCTCTTTCTCTATGATTTGTTGCCATGGAGCCTCCTCTTTGTTACTGTCTTTCAATGTCTTTTGTTTTTCTTTATTTTAGTCTTCACCATCATCATCATCACCACCACCACAACTACCAGCATCCCATTCTCTAATTCTTAGTGATTAGGTTCCTACACCGCCTCCGCCCTCAGTCGCTTCCGCCTACTTCTTACCCATTGAATATCTCCGCTTTCCTGACACAGCTCCTAATTCCCCTGTTGACTCAAAGCTTCCCTGATCCCCCCGCCCAATCCTC
>NW_020872922.1:605538-610538 GCF_003789085.1 Penaeus vannamei
ATAAAGCCGGAGATCAGCGAGCGAAGCAGAGCAAAAGAGAGACGCGTCCCTCGCTGTTATGAAAGTGGAAGTAATAAACAGGATCCGAGTGTGGCGCTTTGCCGAAATCCGCCGGTTAATCCGACGGAAAGTCCCAAGCGAGAGTTGCAGCTCAAGATGCATAGTTGCAATTGCAAGTCTAAGTCGTCAGCGTGTACAAAGAACCTCGTCCGTGCCGGAAACAAGAGCCTCTCTCGCATAACGTCCATCGGCCAATCCGAGCGGGTGTCGAGATTAGGTTCAACCGAGATCACAGGGACGAGACGACGCGGCGGGGGGAGCGGGCCGGGGAAATTTCGGCTGATTATTTCATCAAGCGATGCGGCCGCTGTTCATTACGCTTGAGGAAGGGGCTGCGCGCGCCTTCGCATTATCAGATCCCCGAAATTAAGCGAAAGTAGCCGCGCTCTGCCTCGCGATCGATATTCACCACAATTTTTTTTCTTTCTAACTTTTGGCAAATTTGTCCGACCTTTGATTGATGGAGGGGGATGTTTGTTTTGCATTGCCTTGAGTAAAAATAAAACGTGGGTCCGAGAAGAAATCGGCCGAAATAGAGAGAAACGACATGTTCACAAGGCGGGATCGAAAACTTGACGAAGTGTGTCCGAATTTCGAGCGCCGGCGAGACAGTTATGAGCCATCGGGTGTTCGAGAGTGGATTAGCCTGGCTCGGGTTCCACGGGGCCTGTTTACAATGGCGCTGCGCTGCCCACCCGGGACACCGGCTTCCGGGTCAAGCTCTGCGCCGATCCTCTTACTCTAATAAAAACCCGCGGCGATGCTTCTCGGCCCAAAGGCTCAGGCTTGCCCCGTGCGTGACTCTGGTTGTACTCGCATGCTGGGCATACTCTGTGTGTGTTGCGTGCTGTGTGTGTGCGTGGTTGTGTGTGTGTGTGTGGTGTGTGTGTGTGTGATGTGTGTGTGTGTGTGTGTGTGTGTGTGTGTGTGTGTGTGCGTGTGTGTGTGGTGTGTGAGAGAGAGAGAGAAAGTAAGCGAGAGAGTAAGTGCGTGTGTGTATGAACACGCTTGTTTGGTGAACCAACATCATTATTAACATCCCACATGAAGTCAAAGAGAAAAATCCAATCTTATCGCCGACTAATGGAATCATAGCATAGCAGTCTCTAAGAACATGATCCCATTAGCGCCCCAAAACAAAACACTGCATTCGCCCTTTTGAATAAACAAAACTTCAAAAAAACCTACGGGGGAAAAAAAAGTCTTCTCCCCCTCCTGGTGTCACTCACTCCCCCTTTTTTCTGCGAGTGTTTCTTTTTCCCAGCCGTCCCTCGTCATATCTGTCTCTCCCCTTTGTTTTTCCTACGCTACTGTCATATATACGTCCCACCAGAAATTTATCATTTTCCCTATTTTGACCATTATTTAGGAACGTGATATTTTCCCCTTTTACCGTTTATCGTTATTCATTTATTTTTTGCACTTTTTTGCACTTTTCTGGAGTCATGGTTTATCTTTCTCTGTCTCTGCCTCTACCTTACCTCTATTTCCGTCTCTATCTATGCCTCAGTCTCTATTCTATCTCTCTGTCTCTATCTATGCCTCAGTCTCTATTCTATCTCTATCTGTCTCTATCTATGCCTCAGTCTCTTTTTCTATCTCTATCTATTTCTATCTCTATTACGAACACACACACGCACACACACACACACACACACACACACACACACACACACACACACACACACACACACACACACACACACAACACACACACACACATTTACAACACACACCACAACACAACTACACACTCACACACACACACATACGCACCACACACACACACACACGCACACACACACGCACACATACAGCACACATACACGCACAAACACACACACATACATAACGCACAAACACACATACATACACACACGACGACGCCAGAGGACACCGTGCAGAGCAGGCGGTTGGTAGGTTGTCATCCTCCAAACGTGGCACTCGTTGAGGTGCCAAGAAGCAACAGCAGTCTCGGGTCACTAGCTCTCGTTTACTCCGCCGGAAGCCCAGTGCCGGGGTCAGAAAGCGGTTTGCAGGGAGGGAGCGAAGGGCGAAGCAGAGGGTGGGGGTGGGGTGGGCTGAAAGGGGGAGGGAGTTGAAGGGGGCGCCGGGTGCCACGCCGCTGTTGACACGCCAGTCGGGTGCCGGGTGTCAAGTCACTCACGACACATTGTATGGATTCGATGTAGCCTGTAGGATACCGTGCCACGAGGCCGTTTCTTTGCAGCGCACTGCTGTCACTGCGTTGTAAACACATATGTTAAGCTGTGCTGCGGCATCGTATGTCACTTCTGGATTATGATATTTGAAAAATTTGCTGAATATTATTACTAGCGATCTTGTTCGAGAATTTTATTTATGTAAGAAATGTTGTTTTCTCTTACTTCTTCTGTAATGCCGCGGTACGAAACATATTTATGGCAAGTAGATTTACGTGGACCGTTCGAAGGATCACGAGCTTTGGGAAAGCTTCAGGTCGCACTGAAAAGACACAGACAACACAGGGGAAACAGAACAGGTGGAGGTGCACTTACCAGCGGGCTGTAGAATGCGGATGAGTCCATGCCGATGGACGGGTAAGGGTTCTGCTCACTGGAGGTGTAGGTGGTGCCGTACACGGTGCCCGAAGCTCCGAGGCCCGAGCCGATTCTTGGGTAGGACCCGAGTGCCAGGCGGTCGTACTGGCACGAGCACACGGACTGGCCACTCACCGGGTCCGTCATGATGGTCCGGCCGCCCTCGCAACATCCGGAACCTGCCGTCCCCCCGCCGCTCTGCCCCACCAGGAGCTGTTGGGAAAACAGCATCTCATTAGTCACGTCACGCCATGACAGGTATTACCAACGCTAAAGCAAAAACTAAAGGCTGTAATCGCAAGAGACACAAAACCCAAAACTACAATTATATATGCTCTTGCCTCACGAGGAGATACATAAACATAAACCACAGCCCTTTACCAGCCGCTTTCAATTCGCTCTAAATAAAATATCATCTAAAGGCACCGTCTTCAGCATTCATTCCTGTGATATATCAGCAATATATCACATGAAAAAGTAACTTACACATGTATAATTAAGAGATCCAATATGTCTTGCAGATATTAGGAATTTATGGAACTGTATCGTAAATATAATCTAGTGTATTGCAAATAGCTCTGAACTTGGCATTAGTGCCATACACTTCAAAACATTCTGAAAAAATATGCCGTAGGCTGAAAGAATGCAAAATCTGGCCAATGTCACACTTAAATTATCAAAGGAAAGTTCTTTTGTTTAGAAAATGCATAAATATAAAATTATATTTCGAAGAAAACATGCCGGCATATCCGCTAGACACATAAAATTCTTGAAATTTCAGTCATAAATTGCAGTCCATTCCCTATTGTTGAGCGCCGGCGCGTTCGCAACCTTACCAGGTTTTTTTAGTGCCCGCATCACAATGCACGTTAAACACAGACTTGATTGGTAATTAAACAACTTAAACAGTCTAAGGTTTTTAAGGCTACTCACAAAACTTTTAGGTTCTCTTCAAATCTAGCTTTAGAGATGCCACACCTTGTTGGGAGCCGAAAGTTACTTAAAAATTTGCATACATTAGAGCCCGAATTAAACCTTCGCCGGGGAAGGAGTGCCACGGGTTGTCAAAAAATTTCTAGCCGCGGGTGAGTTAGGTGGTTTCCTCAGGATCTAGCTTAAGATTGCCAATAAAAAGCGAAAGTACTTAAAAATTTGCATTGTCCAAAAATAAAAGGTTCGCTGAGAGCGGACAGTTCTGCCAGATTCGAATGAATTACACCCGCGCAAGGCGACCACGTTTTCTGCGGTGATATTCTGCTCGCAAGGACACACGCGAGGGAGGGCGCAAGCACCCGACCGACCGACCGACCGACCGCGCCGTCCGGACAGTCCCGAAGGCCCGCGACCACGTTGCCGCCGCCCCGAACACCGGACACACGCCTAGGGAGGGCGAGGCACCCACCGACGACCGACCGACGCGCCTTTCGCCTCTAACACCGACCCCCTTTGATGGATTTGTGAATTGTATTTGTCGTCTTCGCCCTTATCATTTGCCTTCCTGTCGTCCTCATACGGGTGTATTTGTCTAACATCTATATTCATTCAATAAGGTTCTCATTATCATTGTTGCCATAAAGTTTCCCCTTATAGAGCTCCCTTTTAAATCTATTGCCATTACTCATGTCTCTTTTATTTCCCATGTACGGTCTATATGACTACAATATTCGCATCGACCCAATTAGCATTCATTAGACTCGCGCCATGTCTGACTTCTGACTCTTTCCCTATCACACTACTATGTATTCTACTGTCACCTATCTACGGCGTGGATGACATTACGCAAAACAAAACACACAGATAAACCTGAGATAGATTGCTGTTAAAAAAAGTGTTCAAACCAAACCCAAACCCCTATTATTCCGCGTCCAAATAAATAAATCACGACGGAAGCCATTTAGATCGCCATTCTTTTTAGGGAACACTTTCACCCATGGGAAACCCTTCTCCTCCCCTACAAACATGTCTATCGAAAATAAAGGTCGAACATTTGTGGCGATAACGATATCACTCACTAGCCCTCCCTCCCCCCCCCCTTACGCTCATCGCCTAAGAAAAAAAAAAACACAAAAAACAGATTTTAATTCATGCATTAGCGTTCATTTCCTTCATTTGGTCTCATTTTATACATGCGAACGGTCCGTGCCCCTGATACATTAGGTGAGGAGAATGACAAACGTCTTGTCGTAACGTTCTAATGGTCGAATTTCCTGACCATTACCATACCATGTGAGAGGAAGATTTGGCAAAGTCGAGCCAAGAATGTTAAGGTCGTTTTATTAATCATAGAGCCATTTTATTGCCCTCTTACACGTATATTTTATCGTGTGATTCGCTGCAACAGTACGTTATCAAGATAATTTT
>NW_020872922.1:633038-635538 GCF_003789085.1 Penaeus vannamei
ATGTGGATAAAATCATCAGCTGATGAAAAACAACAAATCCACCAGACAAGCGTGGATCTAGCGTGTGCAGCGAGCCTGATAACGAACTCAGTCCTTGTGTTCTCCATCTCGTTTTTCATATTGCTTCTGAGAAGTTGGTGATCAGACGGGTCGCCGCCACTCGCTGCCAAGAACTGTAGTAAAGCTTCGATTCCCGCCACGGCCGTCCAACCCGGCCATTACTCCACCGAGGGGCTCATACCTGCTCTGTGGCGCCACCTCGTATGTGTGTGTATGTGTGCGCGCGCGATGTCTGTATTGTTGATTTTTATAAAATGATTTTTACAAGGACCGCGGGAGTTCGGGATTTCCCCGCGATTCCCTTCATATTAGCTCCCCAACAGCCTGGTACTTTCCCCGCAGACGATAGTACAGCGCATCGGCTGTGTCAAGCAGGCAACGGCAGCAGAGAGAGATTTACCTGACAATCTATACATTGCGATAATGAGTGTATTCATATGTTAAAGTGACATTAATGATAATTTTGTACCAACTGTTACGAGCCACCGCAGAAGTCAGGAAATGTATCCTAGAAATTAATTAGGTAGATGTGAAGACAGCGAACTTCCGACGGGTTCTCTGCGCCAACAGCTGTGGCAGAACGCTAAACTCAGAAACACAAGAGAGAGACAGCAAGTGGGTCGAACCAACTCTTTTAATTTTTCAGAACACATATAGCGTAAATCAATATATTAGCCACGGCATAATAGAACGTAACTAAAAGTCATACTATTAACACCAAGCGTCCTCAACATTAGACCGATGACATTCAAAGACCTGTATCGCTTTTCTAAAAAACTAACTTTTCTACAATTCCATTATTTCTTTTCTGGAATCCTTCATCCCTCTGCTGTACCATTTACTGTGCTAATATCTAAAATACTACTACAGTACTTCGATAGTAAATAATACCGGCACTCGTTAATGTACACGACGAAAATACGTTGTAGACCGCTGAAAAAAAATCGTCGAAATAGAAAACACAAATCTACCCGAGAATATTAAAGAGTCGTTTTGTTCATACTGATCATCATTTCTAATCATAATCACAGAAAAATAAATAGATAAAAAAAAGATAAAAAAAAAAATCTAATCGGACACAAGACTCTGTTCGAGCGAAGAAATAAAAAATGCCAGCATAACGAGGCCAATCGCTTTATCAAAACCAACACCGGGGTCGGTTTCCGCCGCGTAAATACTGGAGAAGGCAGAGTCAGTGCGTATCCATCGTTGAATCCTCATGCGGAACAGACCTCTTGCAACGTACCTCTACACTTGCATAGCCAGTATATTAGCATGGTGACAAGTAAATATACTGCAGTTGTATTCCCGTCAGGTATATCCCGTGCGTGTTGCGAGTAATTGTGATGAAATTTATTGTCATCGTAAAAAAATGAGTTTAGCAGAGAATTTATCTGATTCATTGTCTAGCCAAGAGAAAACTGTCGATCAAAGCGAGGTAGTACTGTGTTAACATGCAGTTCCTATAAATGTTTAATATTATTATTTTTTCAGCCTGCGCATCATAATAGAATTAATTTGAATTCGACGTATACAAGCACATATTTGGTACCAATTTTCTACCTATGGGGATGTATCGATATGAATATGACTTTTAAGTATTTAGATTTTTTTCCCGAACACATTTTGTTGATTCCTTTATGTATTTCTGTTTCTTATTATCATTATTATTAGGATTATTATGGTTATCACCAGTAATAGTGTTATTATTTTATCATGATATGTTTTATTATATTTCTTGTATTATTATTATCATTACTATTATTATTAATGTTATAATATTATCACTGATATTGATATCATTATTATAATTACTATTACTATCATTATCATCATTATCACTATTGTTATCATTTTTACTATCATTATTATTATCATGATCATTATTTTCACTATTGTCATCGTCATTATCATTATTATCATAATTACTATTATTATATTTTTTATTGTTATCAGTATTATCACTGTTGTTATAATTTTGTGTATCATAATCATTATTATTGTTATCATTATCATTAATATCAATATCATTAGTAGTAGTAGTAGTAGTAGTATCATCATCATTATCATCATTATTGTTATCATTACTCATATTATGATCATTATCATTGTTATAATTTTCATTATCATTTTATTATCATAATTATTTATTATCATTGTTATCACTATTGTTATAACTATTATTATTATTACTATCACTCTTGTAAACTATATTATTATTATTATTGTTATTATTGTTATTATTATTATTATTATTATTATTATTATTATTATTATTATTATTATTATTATTATTATTATTATTATTATTATTATCATCATCATCATCATCATTATTATCACTATGATTATTGTTAATATTATCATTATTATTATTATTATTATTATCATTATAATAATTATTATTATTACTATTACTATTATTATTATCATCATCATC
>NW_020872922.1:640538-643038 GCF_003789085.1 Penaeus vannamei
TATTATTATTATCATCATCATTATTACTCCTATTGTTGTTGTTATTGTAATTCTTGTTCTTATTGTTACTGTTATTATTATCATTATCATTTTTGATGTTCCTATTGTTGTTATTATGATTATTGTCATAATTATCATTGTTATCGCTATATTATTATTTTCATTATTATTATTATCATCGTTATTGCTGTTGTTATTATTATTGCTATCTTTATTATTATTGTTATTGTTATTATTACTATTATTGTTATCATCATCATTATTACAAATACTATTATTACTATTATCACTATTATCATTATTATTATAATCATTACAATTATTATTATTATTACTATTATTATTGTTGGAGTTATTATTATCATTATTATTAAAGTAATTATCATTGTTAGTATTATCATCAGTAGAGTCATTACCATTATTATCACTTTATCATTATGATTATAGTTGTCCTTATTATTATTACTATTATCATTATTATTATCATCATTATCATTATCATTACCATTGCATTATTATATTGTCATTACTAGTTTTATTTTTTGCTATGATAATAAGTATCATTATCATCATTATGATTTTCATATTATCATTATTATTGTTATTGTTATTGCTGTTATTATTATTGCTCTTCTTACTCTTTCTCTATATAAATATTGTC
This sequence comes from Penaeus vannamei, assembly GCF_003789085.1. Classification (NCBI taxonomy): domain Eukaryota; kingdom Metazoa; phylum Arthropoda; class Malacostraca; order Decapoda; family Penaeidae; genus Penaeus; species Penaeus vannamei. The sequence goes on from NW_020872922.1 coordinate 641,200, forward strand.
ATCATTACTTATTTTTTATCGTTACTATCATTGTTATTATCATCATTGTCATTTTCATCATTATTCTCTATTACTATTATCATTCTTATTATCATTATTATTACTATTATTCTTATCATGGTTATTGTTATTGTCATTATTATTATTATTATTATTTTTGTTGTTGTTATTTTCATTATTGTTATCATTATTATTACTATTATTATTATTATTATTATTATTATTATTATTATTTTTATTATTATTATCATTATATTACCATTACTATTATTATTATCATTATAATTATTATCATTATTATTATTATCATTCTTATTATTATTATTATTATTATTATTATTATTATTATTATTATTATTATTGTTACTATTATGATTGATATTATCATTGTCATTGTTATTCTCCTTATCATGATTATTTTATGGTTATCATTATTGCTATTGTCACCGTACTATTTTGATTATTATCATCATGATTATTATTAATGTTATAGTTGTTGCTATTATCATTATTGATATTATTATTACGAATATTTTTTCCTTCCTTTCTCTTTTGTTATTCCCTCTTTTTTTCCTTTATTTCCTTTTTTCTTCCTCTTCCCTCCCTGCCCTTCCTTACCTTTTTTCTTCCCCTTCTTTAACTTCCCTTCTCTCCCTTTCCTTCCCTTCCTTCCTTTTTCTTTCCTTCTTTCTTTTTCGTTCCATTCCCTCTTTTTCCTTCCTTCCCTTATTCTTTCCTTTCCATCATTTTCCCTCCCTTCCCTCTTTAGCTCTCCTTCCTTTCCCTCTTTTTCCTTTCCTTCCTTCTTTTTCATTTCTTCCTTCCTTCCCTTTTTTTCTTCCCTTCCTTCCCTCTCTTTCCCTTCCCTTTCCTCTCTTTCCCTTCCCTTCTCCCCTCGAGTCCCTTCGTCACACCTTCCTCCTCCGTTCCCTTCAGCGCAGTGTTCCTTCCTCCTCTCTAAGCTCCTCCCTGCATCATCCGCCAATTACGTATCCGTGTATTCCTTCTCCAAACATCCATTCTCGGTTATCCTCCCCCTTCGCTATGCCATGTTTCATCGTCCCTGCCTCGTGTATTCTCTTCTTCACTAACCTCTATATTTCCCTACAATTATTTACATTTTCGTCAGTATGATTCCGTGATTTTCTCTCCCCTGCGCTGTCTTCTGTTTATGCCCTTGTAAAGCTGGTTGGTGCCGCCGCGGTCCCATCTGCTGAGGGAGGGGGTTCGCCTTGGCTCCAACGCCGGCTCTCTTTCCTTCTCTCGCTCTTTCTCTTTCTGTCTCGTTCTTTCCCTTCCGCCTTCCCTTTCTATCTCATTCTTTTCTTCCCTCCCTTCATCGTTTCTTTATTTCTGTCCGTCCGTTCCTCTTTCTCTCTCTCTCTTCCCTTTTCCCTCTGCCTCGTTCTTTCCCTTCCACCTTTCTTTTCTATTCTATTCCTTCCTTCACACCTTTCATCGTCTCTTTACTCTGTCCGTCCGTTCGTCCCTCTTTCTCTCTCTCTCTTTTTCTTTCTCCCTCTATCCCTTACTCCCTATCTCCGTCCGTCTCTCCTCCCTCCTTTCTCCACCATTCCTTCCTTCTCTTTCTCCTTTTCCCCATTCTTACCTCCCCTCCCCCCTCATATTCCTTACCCTCCTTACTTCCCTACTTCCCCACCTTCCTTTCATCGCTCCTTCAGCCACATTCCTTCCCTTCCTTACCTCCCTATTTCCCCACCTTTTCATCCCTCCCTCCCTCCCTTCCCCCTTCTTCGTCCCTCCTCCCCTCTCTCCTATCCTCCCTCTAACCTACCATCTCACTCTTCCCTTCCTCCCTTCTTCCTCCCACCCTCTTCC
>NW_020872922.1:660538-663038 GCF_003789085.1 Penaeus vannamei
TATTACCTCGATAAAGCGCGTGTCTGATTGTTATTCCTCCATTTGTTTTCTTCTTCTTCTTCTATCTACGGGTGTCATTTTCTCTATTTCACATTTCACTTGGAGTCCTACTCACGCGATGTCGGAGCAGAGCTCAGTCGTCGTCCTCGGCATGGCCCGTGGCTCGAGGTCCGAGGGAGTATTAACGGAGCATATGAGGAGTATTGTCAGGTAATGACGGCTGCTTTGTACATGTCTACCGGCTTGACAGGACAATGTCACCGCTTCTCGACATCCGGATAAAAACAGGATCAGCATTATGGCAGAAGATAATATGCCAATCAAATCATCTTCCCGTTCTTTGTGGCTGCCGTTGTCGATCACCTCCGAGTCGATTGTCGAATATTATCTCTTTTATTTTCCCTTTTTTTAACCGAGATATGACTTCGGTTTACTTTCTGTGCCGTGACGAGAACTCTCTTGTTGTTTGCGGGCCATATTCGCAGAGCAGAAACATGAATTATGTATGTCATGAATATGTATTTTCAGAATGCTCTGATATCTAACTTTCTCTCTCCTCTCAGTTCATTATGGTGATCAAGTCCTCGACAGTACAACCGGTGGCTCTTTGCTCCGCTCTCCCACAACTGATGTTACTTCCTTCGCTTTCCTTGCGCCTGAATTTAAGAACCTGCGTCGCTATTGCTGTCGAAAGTCGAGGTGTAAGAGAAGAGACTTGGCTGAACTGCCGGCTTATAGATTGATTCATGGTAATTTGCACACTGCTGGGACATTTTTATTCACGTGTATGTGCTTCAGTACGCTCAGACACGGATGCACACACACGCAAATACGCACAGTCCCCGCTCCGCATGTATATATGCTTGTGTGTACATATACACACACACATACCAATGTATATGTTTATATATATATATATATATATATATATATATATATATATATATATATATATATTATATATATATATACACATATATACCAATGTATATGTTTATATATATATATATATATATATATATATATATATATATATATATATATATAATATATATATATATATATATATATATATATATATATATATATATATATATATATATATATATATATATGTATGTATGTATATATATATATACATTATATACATATTTATACATATATATACATATATAAAATATATAAATATATATATATATATATATATATATATATATATATATATGTAAGTATATATATACATATTATACATATATATACATATATAAATAAATGTGTATAAATATATATATATATATATATATATATATATATATCATATATCATATATATACGTGCATACACACACACATACATATATACATATATATATATATATATATATATATATATATATATATATATATATATATTTATGCATAAATATATATGTATATGTGTGTATATTTATAAACATACACACACACACACACATATATATTTATATATATGTGTGTGTGTTGTGTGATAAGTAAACGAATAAACGAAACGATTAATGAAAAACTATCTTAACCGAACAAAGCGAGCGAGCGAAGAAGAGAAAACGAGGTTTGGGAACCCTGTATTGCCTCCCCCCTCCGCCCCTTTCCCCTCCCTCCCCGCTCTCTCCCTCCCTCCCCCTATCATCAGTCTCTCCTCCCTCCCCCTCTCTCCCCCCATCATCAGTCTCTCCTTCCTCCTCCTCTCCCCCTTTCTCCCTCCCTCCCCCCATCATCAGTCTCTCCTTCCTCCCCTCTCCCCCTCTCTCCCTCCCTCCCCCATCATCAGTCTCTCCTCCCATCACCTCCTGTGCAAAATTCGTACATCAAAGTCTTCAGTTCCTCGCCTCAACACCTTGCGGTCTTTCAAGCCTTTGTAATTAAACTTCCCGCTCCTTGTCAGCTTCCCATAAGGATATTTTTTCGTTCCTCCTTCCTTCCCCTCCTGAAGCCCACCTTCTTGCCCGGCTCTTCCTTCCTTCCTCCCTTCCTCTCTTCCTCCCTTCCTCTCTTCCTCTCTTCCTCCCTTATCCCTTCCTCTCTTTCTCTCATCCTTTCTTCCTCCCTTACTCCCTTCCTATCTTTCTCTCTTCCTCTCTTTATCCCTTCAGACCTGCCTTCCTCGTTAATCCTTTTACTCCGCCCTATGCATTATCACATTTCTCCTTTATTTTCTTCCTCTTATTATTCATTATGTATGTATTCTTCTCCTTTTGTTATGTGTGTGCGTGTTTGATAGCGTAAAGAAGGAGGTATAAAAAATAAACATATGTACAATGATATATATACATACATAAATGCAAGCACGTATATTTATAGTCATGCACACATGTAGGTTTTACACAAAGAATAACTAGATTTTTGCTTACAACTCAACACTTGTATTTATTATCAATGTTAATGGTATGTATTCAAGGTAAACTAATTTCGATTAATTTACCGAATATGTAGCAGCTTCTCCAAGGACCACAATTAGCTACATA
>NW_020872922.1:670538-673038 GCF_003789085.1 Penaeus vannamei
AATGTTGATAATGAGGTTGGCGGTAAGAATATTGAAATTAATAATAACTAGAAGCACTCAGAGAGCGCATACCTCCGTCAAGGCAATATGATCATAATACTAATTCAAACGCCAAAAGTTGTCCCTATCTCGCAATGTCAAAATTAATGATTTTAAACAGTCCTGCATCTAATGGAGTCTAAGTTGTGCCAAGACACACCTCTGGTAAAAATTTGTTCATAACTTTATGTTAGAATGCGAACCAGACAATAAGCTAACTAACGCTGCCCAAAAACTCCTTGGTGGAGGTGATTAATGGTAATAACAGTTATGGTGTTAATAATGACGATGTTAATGGTCATAATAATAATGATAATAGTAATCGTAAATATAATAATAATGGTGATATCAGTGATAATAATGATGATGATATTATTAGTAGAAGTAGAATGAATAATGATGATAATATTAATAGTAGTAGTATAAATAATAATGATAGTAATGATAATAATGAATTTCATAACAATAATGATGAAAATGATAATTATCGTAATAATTAAAACAATAATAGTAATATTTTTGATAATGATAATGATGATACTAAGAAAAGAACATGGTGATTATGATGATTAAAACATTGATTATAATAGTAATAGTAATAATAGTAATATCGATGATAACATGATAATAATCATGAAGATAAAGATGGTGATGGTAATGATAATGATGATGATAGTAATGATAACATTATTATCATCATTTTCATTATTATTATTATTCCAAGCATAATAAAAAAGATCATTGTAATAGAAGTAATAATGATTGTATTAATAATGATAAGGATTATGATAATAATAATGATCATAATGGTAATAATAACCATAAAGGTAAGAATTCTGATGATAATCATAATAATGATGGTAGTAATAATGGTAACATAGCAATGATAACAATGATGTTGATAATGATACTACTACTACAACTACAAATTATAATAATGATAATAGTAATGATTGCAATAATGATAATCAAAATGAGAATGAATATAATAAAGAATGATAACAGTAATGCTGATTATGATTATAATAAGGGTAAGAAAAAGAAGAATGATAATGATAGTAATAATGATAATCATAACAACAAAAGTAGCAATAAGATAATGATAAAGCTTAAAATTATGATGGTAGTAATAAGAATAGTAATGATTATAATGATAATGGTAGTTATGATGATAATGATAGTAATGATAAAGACGATAACGATGATATTAATTATATTGATAATGATCATTATCATTGTTGTAAGTGTTATTATTATTACTATTATTGTTATTGTTAACATTTTTATCATTATCATTATTACCATTGTTATCATTATGATAATAGTACTAATGATAATGGTAATGATAATATTGATAATGTTAGTAAAAATGGTAATGATAGCAATTATGATGATAATGGTAATGGCAATAATGATAATGGTAATGACAATAGTGGTGATGATGATTGCTGTGTAAATAGTGTGTGGTTGTAGTGATAAAGTAGTAATGATATACCACTCTCCATATCACCATTTCCATCATCATCATCACAATTTCTAAGGTTGTCTTTAGTGTTATTTTCATCAGCATTATTATAATCTTCCCTCTTTATCGTGTTAATCAGGCGTATCATCTTAGGGGTAAGGGGAAATGCGTGATAAATAGCAAGGATAATAATCCCCATAATTGTTCTGATAACTAAGATGAGTGGTTTTATTACCTGAATAACAACTGTGGCAGTAATAACAGCGACAGCGAACTCAAAAACAGTGATAACAGAATACTAATATGACCAGCGGTAACTTCTACGCAATGTTTAAAGAAAATGTAAAAAGCAATGGCAGAATTATAGCAAAATAATAGAGCGGCAATGCTAGTGATAAGAACAAAGTAAATATGATAATAATTTTAAAAAATGAAAGTCTAGTAAAAATATTAATATGACGAAAATTAATTACCATGAATATTAGAGCGAGAAGTGGCGACAGCACATTACGCAGACTGATAGCCGGCAGACATGATACATTTAACAAATGAACAACACATGGTTAGGCTGCTCCCCTTACCTGAGGAATGGTGTACTGCATAATGAGGGAACCAACGGAGATATCCGCCTTCAGGTAGACAGGCCAACACCCGAAGTGTAGGCCTAAATGGCGGAGAAAGTTGTGCCTCTTGGAAGGGAGCTCGGTGCCTCCTCGGTCCTCGGGGATCATCTCGTGTTTTGTTTTTCTTTTTTAGAATACGGATCGAAGGAACGATCAGTCTGCATTTGTCAAAAGTCTTTTTGTATGTATGTATATGTATGGACAGATAAACAAATTATATATATATATATATATATATATATATATATATATATATATATATATATACACACATACACACACACACACACACACACACACACACACACACACATATATATATATATATATATATATATATATATATATATATATATATATATATATATGTGTG
>NW_020872922.1:710538-713535 GCF_003789085.1 Penaeus vannamei
GTCATGCAGAGATATTGAAGGTCCGAGGATTTAATGTTTAGTGAGTACGCAAAGGGCATTGTTCCTCACAGCTCGCTTCTTGTGTGACTTCTTGAGTAATAAATCATAAAAACAAACTTAGTTTCTCCCTATTCCCATGATATACGTGGCCTGGTTTGTGGTATGAAACACAGGTAGATACAAATAAGATTTATCAGGGAAATACAAATAAGATATAAGAAGGGAAAGCTTTCAAATATTTGTAATTATATCATTTTTGACGGAGAATAATGTAGACATATTTTTCAGATTTAGACAAGAGTGATTGTTATGTTATAATGTGAAACGACTGTACATACTATGTATATATGCTAACTTGTCTTGACCTACCCCTTCCCCAGTGCTAATTGCTATTTCTTAGATACCGGTAAAGTTAATAAAAGAATTGCAATACCTTAATGGTGAGGTGCTATATTTTAGCTATTTTTAAACAAACAACGCAAACTGTTCTAATTGAATGATGCTAGACAGATAGATTCCGCTGTGAAACTAAAGGCATTTATGTACATTGGATTGATGTGTATTCATGTATATTTTTTAGTATATTTGTATATACATTTTGTGATACATTTATAGTTATTTACTTTTATACATGTTCATGTGGTATGTGAAAAAAATTTAGTGTTAGCTTTAATGTGACATTATGTTATTCTTCATAACAAATGTGTATTAATTATTTAGAGATGGATGACATTTAAAAACTTGGATTTTAAGAGGACTGATGATATTCCAGAATGCATTCCTACTTCAGGGCCTTATTATACGACATATAATAGATTTAGTACTGGTGCATACCTTGGGTAACTGACAACACTATCATTATTTCTATGTTATATTCATTATCATGATTTTTATTATTTATTATTACTATAGTCCTCATTATCGTCAATTATTATCACTCTTCAAATTCTTCATATTAATCTCGTCATTGATATTTTTATTCATGTTGTTATTAGTAATATTGATATTATTGTTAATATCATTAATATTATTGTTATATTATTATTAATATTTTTTTAATGTAAATATTGTAATCACGCTTATCATTATTATTGTTGTAGTTATTGTTGTTGTTGTTAATTGTAGTAGTAACACTACTACTACTACTACTACTACTACTACTACTACTACTACTACTACTACTACTACTACTACTACTACTACTACTACTACTACTACTACTACTACTACTACACTACTACTACTACTACTACTACTACTACTAACTACTACTACTACTACTACTACTACTACTACTACTACTACTACTACTACTAGCTACTACTACTTACTACTTCTACTCATTTTGACAACTACTACAACTAGTACTACTACAACTACTACTACTGCTGCTACTACTACTGCTGCTACTACTACTACTGCTTCTACTACTGCTGCTACTACTACTACTACTACTACTACTACTACTACTACTACTACTACTACTACTACTACACTACTACTACTACTACTACTACTACTAATACTACTACTCTTACTACTACTACTACTACTACTACTACTACTACTACTACTACTACTACTACTACTACTACTACTACTACTACTACTACTACTACTACTACTACTACTACTGCTACCTACTTACTACTAATACTACAACAATATTACTATTGTTATCCTTATCATATGTTATAACTATTTTTATTATAATGTTATTATTATTGAAATAATAAATGTTTGTAAAATATATCCGCACCCATTTAGATATTAAATTTTTTAGTATCCTGCCCTTCAGGCTTGAAGGATACACAGTTCTGAAAGTAAATGGTGGCTAAAATTCTTTGTGTAAATGGGGAAATGTGGAGTCATAAGAGGATGATCATCTGCTCATTACTTACATATATTCAAGCAATATCCAGTCAGAAATAAATTGTTGTGTGTCATCCTATATACGGCTATATCTTCTTAAAACACATCACACTATCTTGAAACTATGCTAAATTTTGTCTTCAGTATACCTTTCCATGGATAAATATAAGGGGAATGTCTTGAATATGACCTTTAAAATTATGACTGAATCACATAGTTCCTGATAGGTATTTTATTATTTGAATAGGGATAAGGTGTGTATGACATAATCAAGTGAAGACAAATAGTATTGTCGGTGTAGCATGTGACTTGTATATTTAGAAAATGTAAATAGATTGAACAACTTAGTGTATGATAAAATTTGTTTTTATAGCATAGCATGCTATACCCCCCCCCAAAAAAAAAAAAAAAAAAAAAAAAAAAAAAAAAAAAAAAAAAGATAATAACAACAACAACAAAAACATACAAAAGCAGGATGCTTCCCATATGATCACCTTTGCCCAAAGCATTTACAGAGCCCCATCTTGATGAGTCCTGATGAGTATATATTGCTGTTTTTGAAGTCACCTTTTTCTCATTGACATATTTTAGCTGCAAGCATAATATTGGAGATATTCCAAGCATTTAGCCCATGAGATATATACTATAAAACTAAAGAAAATTTGTAATTTATATAATGGTTTGTAGACCAACCACTATAAACTCCAGAGAGTATATATGTGTGTGTGTGTGTGTGTGTGTGTGTGTGTGTGTGTGTGTGTGTGTGTGTGTGTGTGTGTGTGTGGTGTGTGTGTGTGTGTGTGTGTGGTGTGTGTTAAATAATTAAATAATTAGTTAATATATTATTTATTTATTTATATATATATATATAATATAGTAATATATATATATATATATAATATACATATAGGTTAAGATATATTGGAATGTGTATGTGTCTAATATGAATATGTGTTATATTAATCTCTATATAGTATTTACATATATCTTTATATATTTAATATATACATATATATATGCTATATATATAATATATTTTGATATTATATATTATATGTTATATATATATGTTATATATATATAATATATTATATATTAATAATTATATATATATATAATATTAAT
>NW_020872922.1:721135-723635 GCF_003789085.1 Penaeus vannamei
TTTTTACCGTAAGAGGGAAAACGAAAAAGAATTAGAACGGTAAAACTTTACCTACGTACATTTTCCATTAGCCTCAAAATAAAGATAAGCAGACAGAGATAAACATTGGCCATTTATATTTACAAAATCGCAGAGCAGAAATAAATCTCCCACATTTGCATTTTTCTTTCAAATGAAAGATGAAGTGTATGGAAATAAATACACCAAAGATATGAACGGAAAAATTCCAAAAACCTTATGTGAATCTACATATATGTAGAAAAAAATCTATATGCAAAACATACACAGCATTTTTCTGAGATGGAGATTCAAAAATTTCAAGGGGTTTGCGAGCGCAGGTTAAGTACTCTAAGACGCTTTAACATTTGCTTGTTACACTACAACCTATAAAAGAGCTAGTATAAAATTCATGGTTTCCTGTATACATAAAGTACACGGAATGGAGCACTAAAGGCGAGCGTTCTCGAGTAGTCTTCAGAAATTGCCTGTGAGTGCGAGACGAGGAAATCTTGGGATAAACACCACGACTTGGAATGCAGCGGGACTCGTCTTATTGCTAAGGAATATACAGTATGTATAAACACATACACATAAAAAAGAACATATAAACACATACACACACAGACACACACACACATATATATGTATGTATGTATGTATGTATATATATATATATTATATATATATATATATATATATATAATATATAATATATATATATATATATATATATATATATATATATATATATATATTATATACATATATATACATATATACATGTGTGTTTGTGTGTGCTTGCGTGTGTCGTGTGTGTGTGCTTGTTATTCCTTTGTGTTTGTGTTTGTTTGTTTTCTGTGTGTGCGTATATATATATATATATATATATATATATATATATATATATATATATATATATATATATATATATATATACATATATATATATATACACATACAAACATACATGTATATATAAGCGTGTGTGTGTGTATGTGTGTGTCGTGTGTGTGTGCTCTTTGCTTGTTTTATGTGTGTGTGTGTGCGTGCGTGTGTGTATGTTTGTATTGTGTGTGTGCTTGTGTGTATGATTGTATGTGTGCAGAGAGGCTTGTGGAGAAGAGTAGCCCAAAGAAATAGAAGGCAAGACACAAAGCCAGACAGTGACACATGCAAAACGAGACGAAAGGAGAGAGAAACAAGAAAGCAGGCAGAAAATAACCAAAATGAAAATTGCATTGATGAAGATAATAACAAGCAATAAGCTTCAGCGGCATACACCCATCATATATAATATATATATATATATATATATATATATATATATATATATATATATATATTATATATATATATATATATATATATATATATATATATATATTATATATATATATATATATATATATATTATATATATATATATATATATATATATATAATATATATATATATATATATATATAATATATATATATATTATATATATATATATATATACATATATATATATATATATATATATATATATATATATATTATATATATATATATATAATACATTATCAAGTAAAGGAAACAAACATAAAAGGATGCCAGAGGTTACACGGGGACCAGTGAACAACAACAATTAAAGCAAAAAAATAATAAATCATGATGATAGTATTTCCTTTGTTGTTGTATTCTGACTTTGCACTCTATTCTCATATCTAGCTATCTATCTGTCTACATCTACCTCTTTATCTATGTATTCATCTATTTATCTACCTATCCATTTATCTATTCATCTATCTATGTATCTATCAATTTATCTACCTATTTATTTGAGAGAGGGGGAAAGAGGATACACACACACACACACACACACACACACAGAGAGAGAGAGAGGAGAGAGAGAGAGAGAGAGAGAGAGAGAGAGAGAGAGAGAGAGAGAGAGAGAGAGAGAGAGAGAGAGAGAGAGAGAGAGAGAGAGAGAGAGAGAGAGAGAGAGAGAGAGAGAGAGAGAGAGAGAGAGAGAGAGAGAGAGAGAGAGAGAGAGAGAGAGAGAGAAGAGAGAGAGAGAGAGAGAGAGAGAGAGAGAGAGAGAGAGAGAGAGAGAGAGAGAGAGAGAGAGAGAGAGAGAGAGAGAGAGAGAGAGAGAGAGAGAGAGAGAGAGAGAGAGAGAGAGAGAGAGAGAGAGAGAGAGATAGAGAGAGATGGAGAAACAGAGAGGGGAAATGAGGGGAAGGGGCACGACCGGAAAAACTCACAGATGAGGAAATAAACATGATAGGGAGCGGACCCACATGCAGGCGAAAAGGACGACCCTAAAAGCGGGGGAAGATAATAAATAGCCTCAATCCAAGAGAGGACCCCGAGCAAGTATGAGGTAGGAAAGGACCCCCAGACGCAAGCATTCTGAAGGAAGGAAGAAACCCCATGCGCGAAGGACACCACGAGCATAGAACTCCTCTCATAAAGGCAAGTTCTGTGTCATTTAATCTAGGACTCCCATCTCGTG
>NW_020872922.1:741135-746135 GCF_003789085.1 Penaeus vannamei
AAATCGCGCTCTCCATGCGGCAAAGCTGTAGTTTTTTTATTCGGTCGCCGCGGTTACGAAGCGAGGGTCCAGGGTGTTTGGGGTCGGAAGAGGTTGGCCGTTTACGAGAGAGAACGAGATCAGATGAACGCTACGTTGCCCTTCGTGTGCGCATGAAGGATAGGCCGACGCAGCAGTCGACAGCCAAGGTAAGCACCTTTAAAAAATCGTACATGCACACACACGCGCACTTAAAGAAAATAGCACATGCAATATATATTCTACATAAGCGACGATATCATTCTGCGATCGAGACTACAATGTTACGCCGTTATGAGCGTGCGTGCTTCAAGAGTTCCAAGAGCGTCGTCACCTAACATCGGACGTCGAACGAAAAGCCAAGGTAAATCCAACTGCCTTGACACGCGCGAACAGGCACACACACACAAGACAGAAAAGATAAAATAGAAAGAGAAGTAGAGACAAAGAAAGAGAAAGAGAGAAGCCGATAAAGATAAAGAGAGACTATGAAAGAGAAAAAGAAAAAGAAATAAAGGTAAAAAGAGAGGTAACCGCCAGGCTCCGAATCAAAGACTACGGCCTCTCTTGCAGAGCTGTTTGTAAACTCTCGCAAACTTTTGCAATATTCACCGCCAGGTACTGGACCGTCGAATATCACATCTGTCGCGCCTTTTTCATCCTTTATCTATTTTTTGCTCTGATCTCGGGTTCTCATTTACCTGATTGGAGAGGATTCCTAAAAGGAAAAGAAAATTAGACACCAAAAGAAAATGAAAGCAAGGTAAGGCAAACAGTTAAACGTAAATCGCTAAATTAGTAAATGTATGATGCATAATGGAGAAGGATAATATTTATGTTTATTACTCTCATCATCGCTGGTATGATTACAATTATTATCATCGTTATTACCATTATCATTATTATCGTTATTACCATTATTATTATCAATATCGTTATTACCATTGTTATTATCATCATTGCTATTACCATTATTAGCATTATTACCATTATCATTATCTTTATTATCATCATGACCATTATTACTGTGTGTGGGTGTTCTTTGACATGCTGTTTTACAATCTAGTGCCGGATTTTACCCAAAGACTTGAGGCTGAAAGGACGATGACACAATATGACAACCAATCCACTTAACCAAACCCAACCAGCAACATTAACTTACGAAAACAAAATTCATAAAGAAAACCATGTCGACACAAACATCCCCAAACCCGGCGAAAAGAAAATATAAGAATACAAAAGTCTATTTTGATAACGTTTATCTCAGCAGGTGTGCAGTATTATTAAGAACAATTTTCTGTGTCTCCAGCAGGCTTGGGTTTCCAGGATTTTTTTTTTTTTTTATGTTTTATAGTATTTTTGTTGACAAGCCTAAGAGCTCCAATTACCACCGGGTATTCTTAAATGCCACATTCTTTCAGTTTTAATTTGTAGAGCTTTATATTTTGACAATTTATCAAATTACATTACTGATACATTTCTGTCAGTAGGTACTGACATGTCAAGCATCATACGTCTTTTCAGTGCGGTCTCTTTCTATTATATCAAGTATGTTACCTCAGATGCTTTTGTCACTATTTAATAAATTATGCATGTTCATTCTCGACCACTTGCAAAGGTTTTTCTCAGCGAAGGGGAAAGTGTTGGCAGTATTGCGTGATTGTGCTTTTCACCGTTTGATCTCGTAACGAACATCGGACTGAAATCTCACTGAATTGGTCACACAACCGACACTTTGGGTCTGCTCCATTTCTGATTATATTTCCTTGATAGCTCCTTCCAAAACATTTGTTTCAATATTGATCTCTTGTGAAAACTTTTCACTGTCTTTATAAGGTGCTCTTTTCCCCTTTTATGTGAATTTACAAGTCGTAACATCCAATCTTGGTTTAAGGCAAGATATTTTTGTAGCCCTATTGTGGTGGATTTATAAGTAAGTTCAAGTTGGAGAAGTCCCCTTTCACCATGCTTTGGGATGTACAGCATATCAACGTTTTGGATGTAGCATTCTGTTAATGATTAACAGTTTCCGGACCTTATTATCCCTTTTCTTGATATCTGATAGGTTCCAATTGATGTTAAAGCTGTATGTAACCTTTGGTACGGTAAGGGTGTTAAGTGTCTCAATTTTGTTTGCAAAATTCAATTTTTAGCACTTCCCTTACGTGTCTATAAAACTCCTTGACCTATCCTTTCATAGTGGTGTATTGTATACTCTTTACTTCATTGACTCCAAGGTACTTATATGTCTCCTCTTGCTCAAGGTTTGTCGTTTTGCATTGTCGTCCCCAAGATTAACATTTGTGGAATGGACGAACTTTCCTCTTTCAAATGTTGCCCTTCCACTTTCATCTAATCCAAATGAAATTCCGGTGTCATCACTTAAATGCTTTACGGTTTACATCAGCCTTTTTAAATCTTCATTGTTTTTAACAATTAACGTCTATGTAAAAAGATGGTCCATGTGAGAGATGGTCAATGATTTCGTTACCAATCCCTGTATCCGCACCTACTGTTGTTTAATTCTAGCGAAAGCGGAATTAATGCCAGACTGAATAGGAGTGAAGAGAATGAATCACCTTTAAATATACCACATTCCATTTAAATTGCTTCTGAGTGAATAGCACCATTTTGGTGGGTAAGAAAAAGTGTTGTTCTCCATAGTTAACAATAGTAGGCGACACCTTAAATTCCTTAAGCGATTTTAAGATCTAACTATTGGGTACATTATCAAAGACTTCCCTATAGTCAGTCCATGTCATGTTCAAATTGCGGTGTTTGGATGTACAATTTTCTAGAATCATCTTATTTATCAGCACCTGATTTTTGCAACCACTTGAACCTCTTTTACATCCTTTCTGGTTTATTGGGAACAAATTGTTGTTTTCGAGTAATGGTTATATGTACTTTGTCAAGATTGACATGAGCATTTTATAGGTAGTACTCAGACATGTAGTTTTTCGTAGGCCGGTAGTTTGTCGAGATTTTGGTGCATTTCGTTTTTTTATTATTATTATTATTATTTATTGATATGTAACACCTTCAGACATTCATTGAAGTGATTTGTCAGGTTGTCACAAGAACTCAGATAACAAATCAGCTGAAAAGGCATGTGATCCGTCTAACAAGGACAACCAGAAATTGTTAACTGTTAATTGTTCAATCGAGACTTCCATTTGTGTAATTTAGTGAGTGCACACTGTATCTCGCCAACTGTTATATATGTCCATTCCTGTTCCGGAACTTCACCGCTTTTACGTTGTGTTCTTGATCCGCTATACTTATTTTCTTAACTCCAAATAATTTTCCAAACTTTTCAGTTTGTTCTATAGGAGGAGGCTCTTTCACTATGATTGCGTCTTTATCTACTTGTCTATAAATTTTCTTTGTATCTGTTTTGAACATCTGGTTTCTTTAGTTCGAAGAGTATTTTTTCCCAGCTTTCTACTACCTCTGTTTTTCACGTCTACTCCTCCTTCAGTTTCACTATCGACTGTTCTCTCGAGTGTTCAGTCCCTTTTTCTCTTTCGATGATGGTTGTTTCCTCTTAGGCAGGTTTTCTTCTTTTTTTATTGGTACAGTAGGTAATTGTTTTGGCTGTCGCATACATAATTTCATTCTATTCAGTAATGTCAGATCTCTTTGTATTTATGTTTCATTGCTTTGTTTCCGTTTGATTTTACCTTTGTTTTTCGTGTTTTGGAATTTGGGAAGCTGCTCTCTCTCTTTGCGTTCATTGTGTTTGACTTTTCCCAATTCTATCTAAATCTCAATCGTCAAGTTTTCTAGTTGTTCTTTTTCTTGTTGAGTAAAGCTATTTTTTGGGGGGTAAATTATTTGTTTTCATTCTCGATAGTGTGGTCTACCTTACATGTACAGATCTTGGTCTGCACCATCTTTAGCTATTAATTCAGTTCTTTCTTCAGTATCTTCTGGATCTTCATGTGTTTCCATGCCAGTATATATGCTTACTTTGTTTCTGATAATATTTATTTCAATGCCACTTATTCTTTATTGAATAAATAACTTACCCTTTCCGGCCAGGATTTGAACCTGGGTCTTTGCAGGTAGGTAACTGCAAGACAAAAGCTCATACCAACAAAATTTTTATCCTTCATTACATCCATCCTTACATTGACCAGCTTAATAGTGTCTATTAGCGGTCTTGCTTCATTATTTTTTTTACCCCTTATACAGTAGATTCTTTCAGTACACCTAACACGATTGTTTTTCAAGTGCCATGAAGTAGGGGTATAAAGCATTCTTATAATCTTCTCTAATCCATTTCCGTCTCTTGTTCCTTGGTTCATTGGTTTGTGATATTTATATGGATTCAAATTGGAAACATTTTTGTAAAAGAGTTTGTTCCATTAGCTAATTTTCGACCCCAGCCCGATTCCTCAATGAGGGACGCGCCCCTTGGTAACCCGTACGACGGACGATGCGGTATGGAGTGTTTCTTGTATTCATTGCTTTTAAGTGTTCCGTTTTTACCTTACAGGCAAGGATGGTTTGTGTCAGGTTTTCCTTCCCGACTGTTTTATTGAGACAGCATCTCTTGGAGAGCTGCCAACCAAGGTTAAAGAGCCCCTCCCGCCCTTTGTTTGGAAATCAGTTTCCTTCTCCCAGGAGGGATGCCAACCGAGGCCAAAGGGTCCCTTGTTATTATTATTATTGTAATTATTATCACTTTGATTATTATCATCATCATCATTGCCATCATCATGATCATTGTAGTGTGGCTAGTCGTCGCCAAAAACCTCTACCTCTCTTTCGGCACGCATCCTCGCCCGCACGCTCCTTGCTCGGGCCATTTGCACCCTGGTCGGGTCAGCATCTTTCCGCTTGCCAGACGCCATACTTTTATTCTTATTTACATCTTTTACAAGTGTTTTTGTTAATCCTCGTTTTTGTGTGTGTGTGTTTTCTTATCTGTTTTAGTTTAGATTAATTATTAGATTAACGTTTTTGTCTTGTTTTTA
>NW_020872922.1:748635-756135 GCF_003789085.1 Penaeus vannamei
TCCTCCCCCCCTTCTCCCTCCCATTCCATTCCGCCTCCTCTCCGCCTTTCCCCCCCTTCGCCTTCCGCCTCCTCTCCGCCTTTCCCTCCCCTTCCCCTTCCGCCTCCTCCCCCCCTTTCCCTCCCTTCCCTTCCGCCTCCTCTCCGCCTTTCCCTCCTTCCCTTCCGCCTCCCCCCCCCCCCCTTTCCTCCCTTCCCTTCCCCCCTTTCCTTCCCTTCCCTTCCGCCTCCCCATCAGGAATCACTCGCGCCCGCCTGGCATCTCGAGGTGTTCCGCGTTTTCTATGCGAGGGCTGCCAGGACCCACTGCAGGTTCTTTGGCCCATTCAAAACACTTTTCCGTTGTGTAGCGAAGGCAAACATATTGACAAAAGCTTGTAACGTACAGGTTAAGGCAGTAGGTTTAGCGCTGTTTGCCTCCTCCTCCCCCTCCCCCTTTCTCCTTGGCGTCCTCCTCCTCTTCCTCTCTTCTTGGTCTTCTAACTCACCTTTTTCTTTTCCTTGCCTTCTGTCCTTCCTCCCTCGTCTTATTCTCACCTTTTTCAGTGTTTCTTCTTTCTTCTCCTACCTACCCTGCCTTTCCTGCTTGCTTCTTGTTTCTCCTTTTCTACCCTTTGTTCTTCTTCCTCATTTTTTTTCTTCACTTCCTCTCCCTCTAATTCAATATTCTTCTTCCCTCTTCCATACATTACCATCCTCATCTTGTTCCTTCATCAATCCTAATCCTTCTCCTCCTCCCCCTCGTTTTCTGTCTTTTCTCCACCTCTTGTTTGCTTTGCTTCTCCCCCCCCTTTCCTGCTCCACCCTCCACTCCTCCTACTTTCTCCTCCCTCTTCCTCTACTTCATTTCCTCTCCCTTTCTCTCTCTTTATTCATCTCCTCCTCCTCTACTCTCCTTCTTTCTCGCTCCTCTCTTCCATCTTCCTTTTTTCCACTCTTCCTTCATCTCCGTCTCCAATTCCTCGTGCCGTTCTTACTCGCTACTCTGTCTTCATCCATCGTCCCTCTTTCTCTCCTCCTCCTTCTCTTAAACTGCCTTCCTCCTCCTCTCTAGCTACTACTTACCTTCACCCAGTCTATTCGCCTCGCAAGATTGCATCGAGAAGTCTTCTGCACCCACCTTTGATCTGCAACGAGTGTGGCACGCCCGAGGAGGTCGTCCTTTTATGGTCTAGCCCGGCTATCGTGGTGCTATTGGCGTCGCAGCGTCGTGGTTCATAAGGCAGGCAGCGGTGAGTCTCCGCCGTCGCTCCCGCACGGTGGCCTTGCTTGCGTGGGTGTTACAGGCGGAAGGGGGGGGGGGCGGTGCGTCTGTTCTCGTACCTGCATTGGCTTCTTCCTTTCTCTGCTAATTCCTTCGACATGCCTGCCTGGACGCGCTCCATTTCGTGCGTTTTGTTGTCGCAAGTGGCGTGTTTGGCGCGATATATATTCCTCTCGCCACTTGGACTCTTTAACGTCTTTCAACGAATAGCAATTAAAACTTGTATATTCACCAGGAAACTTTTTATGCTTCTGAAATACGGCGCGACCATAATGTATGGCGGTGGCGCACTGATAACGGTCATTTGCACTCGCTTCATATAAATGCGATAGTTCGTGGCATCATCCACCACACACATCACACATTCCACACACACCCAGCACATCTCTCTTCTTCACACACACACACACCAGCTACCCCACACACACCATCACCCACACATCACACCCACTCCACTACACCACACACCACACACACACAGACACACACACAAACACATACAGAACATACATCTTCGACACATGGCCACGAGACACAGCACGCACGCACGACACACACACACACACAACGCACATCACTCGCACACGCAACACACACACAGCATACCGTTCATCCAAACACACACGGCCACCACGACAACACACACTACCACACACTTTAACCACATATATATATACTACTAATATTATATTCACTTACTTTATATATACTATTTATATATTATATATTTAGATGTGTGCCTGTGCTTGTGTGTGTGTGTGTGTGTGCCTGTGTGTGGTGTGTGATGTGTGTGTGTGTGTGTGTGTGTGTGTTGTGTGTAGTGTGGTGTGTGTATACTTACTCATATATTACTATATTATAATATATATATATCTCATATATATTATATATCATAATATACTATATATATACATATCAAATATATATATATATATATACCTATATAACTATAGATTATACCATCATATATATAGCTGTATATATTACTATATATTATTTCTCACCTAATACATCTATTGTATAACCTATATACTATATATATATATATATATTACTCAGTATATATATATTATATAATATAATTATATGTATGTATATACATCACTATATATACATATAACTAAATAATATATATAATATATAGCTATACATTAATACACTCATATAATCATATACTACGTATCGGTTATATATATT
The DNA here is from genome assembly GCF_003789085.1 of Penaeus vannamei. Lineage (NCBI taxonomy): Eukaryota > Metazoa > Arthropoda > Malacostraca > Decapoda > Penaeidae > Penaeus > Penaeus vannamei. Next base: position 751,096 of record NW_020872922.1, read on the forward strand.
ATATACTATATACTCAGGATAATTATATACTACTAATATATATACTATACTGTATCTATCATATCATAACTGTATATGATATATGCTATATATATACCTATATATTCTATTATCATACTATATTATATAATATATAATCTATATATTATCTACTCCCTAATATTATATATATATTCTATATACTGTGATGTGTGCGATGTGTGGTGTGTGTGTGTGTGTCGTGTAGTGTATACATAGCACTCATCAATATATTATATAATATAATATACCTATATATATATAAACTCTAATATACTATATAATATATAAATAATATATATATACCCATATGTATGTAATATATATTATGTATATATGGTCATACCTGGTATCTTATATATATTATACTATATAATATATACTCATAATTATATAGTATATTATAACTCATATACATATATATCTTATATACACTATATATATAACTCCATATACTCACCTCATAATATCATATATACTATATAATACTATATATTTTTATAATATAGTATATCACCTATCATATATATATATATATATTTTATATAGCTATATAATATTGTAAGTAGTACAGTTGATATCCATATATAGTATATCATACTCTATACTATGTTGTATATATATACTATATTAAATGTAACTACTCATTCTTATAATTATATATATATATCTATTATATACTGATATATATACTATATATACTATAATATATTAATATTTATTGCCTATATTATCACAATACCTCTCTAATTCTAATTTCAATACTGTTATCACTATCCACTATATCTATATCTCTATATATATATAATAATATCAGATCTAATAATCTATTCTATATATCTATACCCTTTACCATCACTCACTATCTATATTATCTCTTACTATATCATATAGCTATATCTACTCATATATCATATCTCATGTATATTCTTACTATATATTATCTCTAGTTATATCACCTCTCTCTCATATTCCCCCCTCATATTATGGTCAATTCAATCGATCCTATCCTTCACTCTATATTCGCTATCGTCATGTTATACTATATAATACCTATCACTATATCATAGTACGATCCCTATTATATAATTATGTATATACCTACTTACTTACTCATACTCTATATTTACTATATATCCCTCTCACCCTATATCTATAGTATACTGTGTGCTGTGTCGCTTGTCGTGTGTGTGATGTGTGTGTGTTGTCGCTGTGTTGGTGTTGTTGTGTTGTGTTGGTAGTGTGGTGTGTGTGTGGTGTTGTGTATATATATATATATCTTATATATATTTTATAGCTATTATAAATTAGTACTACCTCTCTATACTCTTTATACCTCTTACTATATATGTCACTCACATTCTCGCTCTATAATATGTATATAATATCACATGTTCAATACTATATCTTCTATACATATATCTATATATATAATAGATATAATAATATTATATATAATGTAATATACTATAGGTATTATTATAGTCTCCTATATATATATTAATATATTATATATATATTCATCCATATTATTACTACTATATATCTCTACATCTACTACTTATATAACCTATATATACTATATATACTATACATATATATATTATATCACTAGTATACATATATCCTACCTATATATATATATTATATGTATGTATGTTATGTATGCGTATGATATGTATATATTAGTAATTATATATATATAATTATATATATATAATATCACTATAATAGTGATACATATATATATATATATAATATATATACTATATATATATATATCACTATATATATATTATATTAATATATACATTTACATACATACAATACATACATATATATATATATATATATTACATATATCTTTACCTTATATATATATTATTTGATACTACATATACTATATATACATATTAACAATACTTATAATCGTACATATAACTGTACCCTCATATACTATATACAGCTATATATTCCTGATATATACTCTATATAATATACTTATATATATATATATATATACATCGGTATACTTGTACATATATATTATATAACATATATGTATATACTATATATAATATATATATATATATATATATATATATAGTACCTTCTAGTGTGTAGTGTGTGTTGTGTGTGTGCGTTGTGTGTTGTGTGGTGATGTGTGTGTGCTCGTGTGTGTGCTGTGGTGGTGGTGTGTGTGTGTGGTGTGTGTATATATACCTATCACTGTATAATTATAATACCTGCGTATATCTCTTACCTATACTCATCATATATATACTATATATATAAGACATATATATATCCTATATCCATACTATTATCATACTATATCTCAGTTATATATATCATCTTACTGTATGTATGTATGTATATTCCATAGTATATATATCTATATCACTATATCTCTTTATATCTTTATACTATACTATATTATATATATATATACTATAATATTACCTATATATAAGTGTTATGTATACTATATACATGTTCCATACATATATCATTCTATCTTGTATAGGTGATATATACTATATATTCATATACTATACCTCTTTATATATATATCTATTCTTTAGCGCATATGTATATATATGTATATATACTCACGTCGCTATGTATCTTGCTATTTGTCCTGTGTGTATGTTTGCATTGCACTCGTATATAAGCTATGTTCCTATAAATACAATGCAGCTGTGACACAGGAAGCCAAAAGAAGCGCCTAGACAGCTTACAGGCACACACGCGTCCTTCGGCCCGAGCGGCGTGGGCCGTAAAGCGGAGCTCTTCTCAGGAGCTCTAATCAATGCTCGACCAGAAGGTGTTGACACCAGCGCAGCACAATGCCGCACAAACAGCGCGAGCGAAGACGAGTCGGGGGCGGGGGGGAGCTATTCCAAGGGGTGGGTTCAGCGCGATTTCCCGGGACCGACTTTCCTTATCAATCTGCTCCAATACATAAAAACGGCTGCAAGGAAGTGCAGAAGATATCCATGTCGGGTATGAATAACTATCATGTATTCACTATCTATAACGCTTTATATATATATTTTTATTCACCCTAGGATATATATACTATATATATATAGTATTATATCTATATAGTGTATATTACTATCACTATACTATATATTTGACTACCAATATAATATATTCTCACAGGTCTATTCCTACAATTACCTCTATAATATAAATCTAGTATATATATCTCTATATCGCTTGTTTTTTGTTTTTTTCTCTCATTCTCGTCTCTCTCCCTCGACTCTCTTTCCCCTCCTTCCCCTTTCTCTCTTCCTCTCTCCCTTCCTCTCTTCCTCTCCTCTTTCTCCCTCGCCAACTATTCATCTGTGGCGCTGCGAAGAGGCTCAAAACAAGGGCACTTCTTGCAGGTGTTGCAATCATCCGGAAAGGCAGGCTAAGTGCCCGAAGGAGAATGGCGATGCCAAATGTGTTTTCCCGATTTTCTCTTTCTCTCTTTTCCAATGTGGATAATAACACTTATCCAGATTTATACACTTAAGCATACACCTACACGCACGCACGCACGCACGCACGCACACACCACACACACACACTTACACACACAGTACACACACACACATCATGATCGTCACACACAGTCGACACACAAACTCTCTCCCACACACAGACCATCACACAACACACACATCGCAGCACACAGAGGCACAAACACACACACACACACATTTCACAGCACACTCCACACTCCTCCGCATCACCATTCACACACACCACACACAGTTCTCGTCCCTTCTCTACACAACACACACACACACTCCACACTATACACCACACTATACAACATCTCACTACGCCATTATACACACAATACACTCATATATTACATATTCATATATATGCCTATGTATACTACTACTATATATATAATATATACCTATTATACTTATATACATATATAATATATATATATTTGCTATATATATCTTCATATTCATCCTCATCACTATAATATATATGTATGTTTCACTATATATACATACTATCATATATTCTATATCTCTTCTGTACTTTCTAATTCTATAATATTATAGGATTTACTTTCGTACATTCACATTGTATTGATCAATCATATTATATATAATTATCATTAATGGAAAAACACTCATACATCCCGTGATGATACTTATTTTGGTTAGACCCAAAACCATACAATTTTGCACAAACATTTATGCATTGAGTTTTTTTCTACCACTATATCGTACATTATATATATATATACCTTATATACTACTACGTCCTTATCACTATCCATATATTCATTCACTCCTTATACTCACTCGTTCTATATTCTATCATCTCTAGGTATGTTAATATATATATAACTTCCTAGTATATTCTCAATATCTATTCTTTCTTACTATACTGTCGTGTGTGTGGTTGGTGGTGTGTGTGTGTGCTGTCGTGTGTTGTGTGTGTGTGTGTTGTGTTGTTGTTGTGTCGATGTGTGTGTGGTGTGGTGGTGTGTGTGCTTAATTATCATATTTATTCCTATGAATACTCTACTTAACATACTTTACCATTCTATATATTTCATATATACTTCATTAAATATCTTATACTATAACTATATATATATATACATCTATTCTACACTATATATATTATAAACTACGTATATTGTTATATAATAGTATTACTATCACTGTATGTATGTATCTGTAATATATACAATATATATACTATATATAATATTATATATATATTATTCATATATACTATACATATATATTATTATTGTAATTTCATATATAATATATATAGATATACATTAATACATATGCATTAATACTCCCTTATTTATCACACACCACATCTAACATTATCATATATAATACTCTATATATTCATATACTATATAACTATATAATATATATAGTATATCATATATGATATATAATATATATAACTCTATTATAAATATTGTGATACAGCTTTTGTTTACCTGTTTGCTCTGTACGCGCACATTATTGGAAT
>NW_020872922.1:761135-763635 GCF_003789085.1 Penaeus vannamei
CATGCAACTCCTACATGGTCCTTCCTGAATCTGTACAATGCACCAATTAAGTTCTTCGTCAGATTCAGACATTGCAGGAGAGTTTCAATGATTCAATCTCATAGACAGCATTGCCATTAACACCTACTCTAATCTTTTTAGGTTTCCTTAGATGACGCAGCCCGTGATGCGGAATATACCATACTCTTAAATCATTGAAATTTAGCTCCTGACATAGTACCTCTTCTGCATAGCCTCTGTTTATGAGCTCTTTCATAAATGCAACATAGTCTTTTAGAAAATCATTATGTTTTAACTTCCTCTAAGACTCACCATCCTGCACAATGCCAACTCTTTACTATTTGAAAACTTGACATTATCATCTGTCAGTGGGAGGAGCAACTCATATATATATACATATATATATATATATATATATATATATATATATATATATATATATATATATATATATATATATATATATATACATACATATATATATATATATATATATATATATATATATATATATATATATATATATATATATATATATATATATATATATATATATATATATATATATATATATATATATATATATATATATATGTATATGAGTTGATGATGAATACCTTTCATTTTTCTCGATTTCTGTGTCTTGATACGAACAAGAAACATTTCCTGTTTCCTTTTCATTGAATTCGAGTTCTAAAAACTTTCTAAGTTGTGCAAAGTCATTTATTTCATTCACCTTAATTGGTGAGGAAAGAAAACTACATTTTGTGTCTCCATTAATGATGACCTTATTGACTATTACTTTCCTAGCTATGGCTGAATCTGAGTCACATGTCTTGATAATTGCCATTGACTCTCCCTCTGATACTCCAGCCAAGCAAAGTTCTCCTTGCATAAGCTCGTCAGTTTTCCTAGGAATTATCTCCCTCGGCTTGATGGCACGCAATTAATTCAAATAATATTCTTTGTAAGTGAGGCCACCCTTTTAGTTTCTGGCCTCGGAATTTGGTCGCATCTAGCTGGTGACAGTAAGTTAAACCTCCATATTGTATTAATACCACATACTATCAGTCTTTTAGTCTTTGTGTTTTCCATCGTTTGTTCGCCTGTCACTGCTGTTAACTTCAGGTGTACTTCCGAGTCCTGAATCTTAAGGTCATTCATGGTGGATTCTAATAAAACATGCATCTGACTGTTCGTCCAATAATGCATAAACTAGTACCTTTTTACCTGTATTACTTTCATAATGTATCCATACTGGTATTATCATGAAATACATCATACCTTCTGACTCTTATAATCTTTGTTTTATTGGAAACTACATTATCTTTAGCTTCCCCATCGATTTTGCTGGAGTTAACATTGTCCTCTTTTTTCTTTCTTTCTTTTTTGCAATGTTACTGTTTTTGTAGCTTCCTGTTCCTTTTCTTTTATTTTTTTCTAGTATAGCCTAATGAAGAGATGTTGGATTACATATTGTACATATATTCTTTCTTCTGCAGTGTTTAATAATATGGTCATGTTTTAAACAATACTTGCAAAGATATGCCTTATGGACACCGTCAAATTTTGACAAATAATCATCTCATTAAACCCTTTATATTCGTCGAATTCATGATCAGCCTTGCAATGACCTTGACTCATTGCCATTACTGCACCAAGAGATGATATTGGATGACAAGCTTTCTTTGCTTCTATTTCTATAAAATCATAAGAAAACTGAAAATGGAGTAGTAACCTGCATCACTTGCAAACTATCTATAAACTAATGAACTCCATCCGATAGCTGGATATATTTTCTGTAACATTTTGCTTTTTTTTGAGAATCATTTAAAATATTATTGTCTGGTGTTTTCACTACCGTTAAGCAATTCTTTAAGAAGTCTGGCAATTTATGGAGTGCATGATCATCTTAGTTTGGATTTTTTGCCACTCGCTCAGTTTCCTTCTAAAGCCATATATCACAGTGAAATTATTACCGAACTCATCTATTAATATACTCTTAGCCTCAAGATAAGCTTCTTCAATGAGTACGATAAAAAGTCCTCTAATTGCATCTTTAACTTCCCCATAAGTATAATTGCCTAAATAGAAAAATCATTTTGTATGATTTGTAGCTCTGGATCCTATAAAAATCTCAAAGATTTAAAGCCAGGTTGAAAACTCCAATTATTTTTCAAATAGCAATGCTGGCTCTGGCCTGGGTAATTTACTTTTGCTGACCAAATTACTCACATGTTTACATATATTGATGTTTAAACTTGGCATGATCTGTGAATCCCAAATGATGCATTTACATCTCCCTTTGGCTCAAAACTTTTTGCATGCGGCTTAAGAAGTGGACTTGATTTTAAGCAATTTGCTCAAATTTGGACACTTTCTCTAATTCACCCATACCTAATATATCCTTCGTAGCAATTTTTTGTGTTGGTAAACTAGGATTTATTTTCTCAATTTCAGTTAGGTTATCACCAATAGATTCAAAATGTTTATGAAGATG
>NW_020872922.1:769233-776733 GCF_003789085.1 Penaeus vannamei
TATAAGTCTTTTTGTGCTTCCCGGTGATTGAAGCAAAAAGTGATAAAATTATGTGTGCATCCCAGGTCAGCAGCATGGAACTGGTGCAGGAGATCCATCAGCTGCTCATGGATCGGGAGGACACCTGCCATCGCACGTGCTTCTCTCTGCACTTGGATGGCCAGACCCTGGATAATTTTGCTGAACTCAAGACTATAGAGGGGTTAAAGGTAAGTTTTGCATGACATTGTTTTTGTCTTTTTATTGAATGATGAGCTCTTTCCTAAAGTATGATTTACATAAGCTTCTTAAAGGTATTGTCCTGGGGTCAGAGGGGTCACAATGAATTGATGGTCCTGGTATATTATTATAGGGGTGAGGAAACCACATTATTATTATTATTTGACCATCGTGATGCATTTCATGGTGTAACACTGAATTAAGCAATGTGAGACAGCTTGGGATTTTCAGCCACTTGTGCTGGCTGGCCCTTGTACTTCATTCAGGAAAAGTTAATTATTTATTTACATTACCTATATGGTGAAATGAAAAGAAGAGCTGAAGATACAGTAGGGCTAAAAAAGAAGACAAAATGCCCAAAGAATGTCTAGAACATACATCAGTGCATACATGTGAGGGTGATTTGTAAAGAAAAATATAGAGAAAGATTAACATTTTGGTGTATACATAAGCCTGTGTGTATTGCATAAGAAAAAATATATATATATCGAGTCCCAACAGGGACATGTAGTTTGAACATTGATTAGCAAGTCTCTACATATGAAAGTAAAAGAAAGGAAAGTATCTTTTACCCAAAACATGTGAACAGTAGTGGTGAATGGCTCTACCCTCAAGTCCCATTCCTGCAGCTCTGTGCCAGACACGTCTTGAAGATATGAGTTTAAAGGGCAAGTAATCAGTAAGGATTTATATTAATAATGAGGGAAAAAAGTAGAAAAAAAAGTGTGTGCGTGTGTGTGTGCGTGTGCGTGTGCGTGCGTGTGCGTGCTCGTGCGCGCATTTCTGTGCTGATTTAAGAGCAAGTGCAAGCATGCATGAGTGGGAGTTTTTTGCTCTTTTGTCTCATTATGTCTTCAACATTCAAATCCCTTGAATGGGACCAGGAACCATAGAAAATATTACTTGTATTTTCAACAATAATGTGTTTCTTCTCATTCTTTATCTTACACTTTCCCTTCCTTCTTGCCCTTGCCTTTTGTGTGTGTGAGTGCCTCAGTGTGAGCATAGTTGGTTATCTGTTTATTTCACCTTCCTTTCTTTATTTAGATGAGGGGTAAAAATATGGGACACAGGAAGGTTAAGGGCAGTCAGGTGAGTTCAGATTCAAGCACATGCAGAAATGATTGAATGGCACATAGTAACATTGTTGTATGGGTAGTGGCAGTGGAAGGCTTTACTGATATACTTGTTGTGTTGTATGATGCTGTGCATGAATAATTGATCCAAACTGAATCAAACAAAGGGTAATGTCTGGACTTTCAAACTAAGATTAGCCAATAACTGAGCAAAAAAGTATTTAAAATTAGTGGAAAATAAATTAAATAATATATATATTTTTTAAAGCAAATTGTCAAAGGTCAAAATATTTGCCTGATCTCATTAAACTTTTTCACTCAGAAAGAACTTCAGAATGTGTAGACAACCATATGCTGGATTTTGAAAATTATATATATATATATATATATATATATATATATATATATATATATATATATATATATATATATATATATATATATATATATATATATATATATTCAATGAAGTTAGATGCATATAAAAAGATGGGTACACAGTTGCTTTGATGTTATAGATTTTCTTGCCAAATTGTGATACCAAAAAATATCCACTTTCCCTGCCAAAAAAAGACCCAATTCTGTTTATTATAGAAAAAGAGAAAAAATCAGTAAATTCTCTGAGAAGGTGTCCTTAACCCACTTATAACGGGTGTCCCACACACGAGACACCCAGAAAACAAATATTGCTGGGCATCCCGCCAGTGTGACGCTGTACCGGGGCTTGCGCTCCAACTCAGCAGCTGGCTGCGGCCGGCGCGTGGGCAGAGTCCGGGCCAGCCCTGCACTCCAATTTTGTAGCCGCCCGGAAACTTTTATTTTCGGCTTCAGAATACACTGGCGGTAATGGGTTAAAGGAAATTGCAGCAAAAATACTTTTTTGTATAATTCATTTGCTTGTTTTTCAGTAAGCAAAGAAATAATTCCAAGTAGACATTTGAACTAACAAATAAAAACCTTTGCAGGAAGGGTCAGTGATCAGGATTCAGGAGGAGCCTTACACCGTCCGGGAGGCTAGAATCCATGTACGCCATGTGCGAGACCTACTGAAGAGCTTGGATCCCATAGATGCACTGAATGGTGTCGACTGTGCTTCCCTCTCTTTCCTTAACACCGTGACTCATGGGGATGTTCTGGGTAAGAATTATACTTCGATTATTGTAGTAAGTGTGGGAAAAATATTCCCATTTACCCTTTGGATCTGGTTCATCAAGTATATCACGCTGCCGAAATCCCAAGCAATGGGTTATGTATGTGGCCAACATTCCAGGTGTGTGGCACATAAGCTAGGGACATGCGAACACCCATGATGGATGACATGACTCTATGCCTCCCCTTTGCAAAGTTATTTTGTGTAAACTTTTAAAACTTTATTGCCATTTTCCAATGTCCATATTTGTCTTATGATTTGCTTTATCCAGATGGTAATAGCTGACTGTCCTTGCACAAACTCCATATCATTTCTCTATGTAGTAAATAACTCAGTGCAAGAAAAAATAAAGAAGATTTGGAAGATTGGGTAATTTTTCCATATATCTTATTTTTCGTAATTTCAGTTTTACGTAATACAACCTGTGCCACCAGTCACAGCGACCAGGAATACTGTGCGCAGCATGGAAATACCGTCCTCTCTGGAACCGGTGCTCTTCCAATCACTGCTTATGCACGTTACATTCCACATTCATTTATCGATGGGAATATTGCTAAAGCCCCCTTCTATGCGCCATATGAGTCAAATCACACTCCAAGAGGTTTGTTCACTCGTGGCGAGTATTTTCTGTCATCTTGGCCTTCACTCATGACTGCAGTTCACGTCACCTTCCCCTCGGCTCAAGTTTTTCTATGACGTAACTGCAATGTCATAGAAAAGTGTTTGTGTTAGTGAGTGAGTGAGTGAGTGAGTGAGTGAGTGAGTGAGTGAGTGAGTGAGTGAGTGAGTGAGTGAGTGAGTGAGTGAGTGAGTGAGTGAGTGAGTGAGTGAGTGAGTGGTGAGTGGTGTGTGTGTGTGTGTGTGTGTTGTGTGTGTGTGTGTGTGTGTGTGTGTGTGTGTGTGTGTGTGAGATAACTGACTCCTTGGTGATTAAGCAGTTATAGAGGCATCTATATTTAAAGACAATAAATGAACATGCATTACTGTAAGCATGGCATATTCCTGCCATCTGGGATGAGTGGGTTAATGGCATTATGGTGACTGTAATGTCAAAATTAACCCACCCGCGCCGGGGTACATTTTGTAGCCAAAATTAAAAAAATCCGGGCAGCTACAAAATCGGCGGGCGGAGCTTCCCCGGAGTCTGTCCGCCCGCCCGGCCGCCCGCCGCTTCTGCCGCGGAGCACGGCTCCGAGACAGCATATCACTGGCGGGCAGCCCGACACTGTTTATTTTTTCCCTGTGTCTCATATATGTGACACCCGGGACGAATGGGTTAAAGATAGCAGTATCAAGATTGATGGCTTTAGAAAAAGATGATTTTCCCAAAAAAATCAAAGAACTGGGAAATCAGATGAGGTCTTTTAGGCCTCTTTCATGACTCCTTGGTAACTGAGTCCTTGGGAAGCCATCTGTGTAAATAAAATTCATATACCCAGTTCATGTACCCTGTGGCAATGGGCTAAGAAATTGAAATATCTTTTCTAGCTTATCTCCATTTTCATACTATTGATTATAAACCTTTTATTATTATTTTTAAAAACTTAAGAGTGTGAAACCTGATGCCAATATTTAACCCATTCATGCCGGTATATTTTGAAGCCAAAAATAAGAGATTCTGGGTGGCTACAAAATCGGCAGGCGGAGCTTCCCCGGAGTCTTTTCGGCTGCCGGACGCAGCCCGCTGCTGCGTCAGAGCGCGAGCCCCGATACAGCGTCACACTCGCGGGACGCCTGGCAATGTTTATTTTATCGGATGTCTCATATATGGGACACCCATCGTTATTGGGTTTAAAGGAATCTGGGTGGAATTCATGTGAGAATAATAGGTATATTTATTTCCTCATTTGGCAAACATCTTGCTGCTTGTTTAATTATTTTGGTGGTACTCTTAAACAACTAAAGAAATTTGTAATTTCCTTTTTTATAGAGAAGAAAAAAAAGTCATCTGAATCAGTAGACTGTACCCCGCCAAAGTACATCCTTCCAAACTGTAAGGATCGCCAATTAATCCCTCTGCAACCGACAATGAAGGAGCAGAAATCACCACAGTGCCTGAAGGTAAACAATATCTTTAAAGAGTTTGAGCTACAAATGTGTCATGTTTCTCGCTCTTGCAGGTTGATTTGGTTTAAATTTCCTGAAATATTTTGCTGTGCTGATATTTACTTGCACTCACTCACATGGTCTTTTGTAATATGCATATGATGAATACTATATTTATGAAAGTATTTTTGTAATTGTACATTTGTATGCAGAAAAGGAATCCTAATGACCTCCTTTGCCCCAGGTTCTCACCATGAGTGGCTGGAATCCTCCCCCTGGTCCCCGCAAGTTGCATGGGGACCTCATGTACCTGTATGTTGTCACCCTAGAGGGCAAGCATTTCCACATTACAGCATCCACCTGGGGTTTCTATCTTAATCAGTGAGTATGGAAGGTATTTTGCTCTCTCATAAAGGTGCAGGAATAATAGATTTTATTTAGACTAATTTGATTTCTCAATTTCTTATTTCTGTATTTTTTCATCTTTCCTTTTTTTTCTCAAGATGCCATCCAATACTTTTCCATCATTGGTAATAGTTCCATCCATTATCATCATTTGTCATCCAACCATTATCATGAGTCTTCATCCATCATTTGTCATCATCCATCATCCCCCATTATCAGCTGCCAGTCATCATCTGTCCATCATCATCCTTCACCCATTACCATCCATCATTATCAGATTTACTATTTCTGCATCATCTCATAGATATATATATATATATATATATATATATATATATATATATATATATATATATATATATATATATATATATATATATATATATATATATATATATAAATGCATGATCTCATCAGGGTATTATAGGCAATTTTTATCCAAGTAGAAAATTAAAGTAGCTTTACTAGTAATCAAAAGGATTCATGGGTTCCAAAAAAACAGAATTAACTTTATTGAAAGACTTGTGTTTATATGTTTCTGTAATATTTCAGAACATTTTGGGCTTCCTGGCATTTTTTTTTTTTTTTTTTTTTTTTTTTTTTTTTTTCCATCTTCAGGAAGAAAAGATATCTTGTGATAATTGTCTAATTCATCTTGAAACTAATATTTGAGTATGAGTCCTATGGTTCAGTATTCTCTCATTTCTTTCCTTGCTGGCATTATATCATGTAATGATTCTACATTTCCCAATCAATTGATTCAGTTTTACATACTAAAGCATCCATGAATGTTTCAGGACAAGTGAAGAGGAATTCAACCCCAGACCAGCTAATCCTTCCTACTTGTGCCACTCTCTTATTGATTTGCTGAATATGCTGTCTGCTGCATTTAAACGAAATTTTGCCAACCTGCAGAAGAAACGCACATCTCGTCATCCATTTGAACGTGTGGCCACACCATATCAGGTGTATGCTTGGGCCTCACCTATGCTAGAACATGGGATCGATGCTTTGCGTGCAGAAGATGCTTTTAGCAGCAAGTTAGGATATGAAGAGCATATTCCTGGACAGACACGGGACTGGAATGAAGAACTCCAGACGACCAGGGAGCTTGCAAGAAGAACCCTTCCTGAAAGACTTCTGAGGGAACGAGCCATTTTCAAAGTTCATAGTGACTTTGTTGCTGCAGCCACGAGAGGGGCCATGGCAGTCATTGATGGTAATGTTATGGCTATTAATCCAGGTGAAGATCCCAAAATGCAGATGTTTATTTGGAATAACATTTTTTTCAGCCTGGGCTTTGATGTAAGAGATCACTACAAGGAGGTAGGTGGTGATGCAGCAGCTCATGTTGCCCCACGCAATGACTTGCAAGGAGTTCGTGTTTATAGTGCAACTGACTTAGAAGGCCTGTACACTCTGGGCACAGTCGTTGTTGACTACCGGGGCTATCGTGTAACAGCACAATCAATAATCCCAGGTATCCTTGAGAGGGAGCAGGAACAATCTGTTGTTTATGGCTCAATTGATTTTGGCAAGACTGTTGTTACTCATCCTAAGTACATGGATCTGTTACAGAAGGCTGGACAACAACTCAAGATATTACCTCATAAGGTATTGAATGAAAAGAATGAAGAGATTGAACTGTGCTCATCAGTGGAATGTAAAGGCATAATTGGGAATGATGGCCGTCACTATATCTTGGACCTCCTTAGAACCTTTCCTCCTGATGTAAACTTCCTAGAACTGGAAGACGCTCATCTTGGTCCTGCCTCCCGTGAACTGGGCTTCCCAGTCATTCACAAACACAAACTAGCAACATTGAGGCAGGAACTTGTGGATGCATTTGTAGATAATCGTTATATGATGTTCCTGAAGTATGCTGCACTCCATCTTCAGCAGCTGAGTGGTAAAAAACAGGAAGCCACTAAACTTGCTGCTTTGAAAGAAAAGGAAGAGAAGGAAAAGGATAAAGACAAGGACAATAAAGAGATTGAAGCTGAAGAAGCAAAGAAAATTGTTGAAAATGTGACTGAAAGCATTGCTGCTGAGAAGCAGGTAGAAGAGAACACTAAAGACATCATCAAAAAAGCAGCTGCAGCTGTAGGTTCCCTGAAGGAGGCTGACTTTGACATAAGGTTTAACCCTGATGTTTACTCTCCTGGTGTACAACATTCAGAACCAGAGGGAGAGCAGTTAAAGAAGGAGAGGAAGTTAGTGTGTGATGCTGCTGAATTTCTGGTAAGTGTACAGTTGCCCAGCCTTGTTCATGATCTGACTGATCATGCAGCTGCTCCCACAGATGGGACAACATTATGTGAAGCACTTCATACTAGGGGTATTAATATTCGCTACCTTGGGAAGGTAGCGAATCTGTTAGCCAAGGTTCCTGAATTGGATTATATCCATACCATAGCTGTTGAAGAATTAATTGCAAGAGCAGTGAAGCACATTTTTACAAGTTACCTTCAGTCTGTAGAAACAATATCCTTGTCATCTGCTGTCGCACACTTCCTCAATTGCTATTTGTCATCATGTACTAGTCCACATGCTTCCAGCAAAAACGATGAGCTTCTGACCAAGAGGAAGCGGAAGAAACACCCA
>NW_020872922.1:786733-799233 GCF_003789085.1 Penaeus vannamei
TTGGTTGTGACGAGCGAAATGATTCTTGTATTCCCCTACTGGGCGCTCTCTTCCTCTGCTGCAAATAACATCCTGCACAGCATACGACACAATTCACACCTACTCTGTTTCATTTTTCGGCGACATCGTTTTAGCAACGAATTCGGCATTCTCGGCAACCCAAGTAGTCAACATTTGTGCATCCTGGGGGGGGGGGGGTAACAGCGTCAGCGCGTCAGTGATCAGCAGATTCCACGTGTCCTAAATTTCCTGTGGCCACACAGGAAATCCAGGGACAATGGAAAGATAAGCAGTTTTGCTTTAAAATGCCGTTTAAAACGAAATTGAGTGAGTGAGCGAGTGTGTGTGTGTGTGTGCATGTGTGTGTGTATGTGTGTGTGTATGTGTGTGTGTATGTGTGTGTGTGTGTATGTGTGTGTATGTGTGTGTGTATGTGTGTGTGTATGTGTGTGTGTATGTGTGTGTGTGTGTGTTTGTGTGTGTGTATGTGTGTGTGTATGTGTGTGTGTATGTGTGTGTGTATGTGTATGTATGTGTGTGTGTGTGTGTGTGTTGTGTATGTGTGTGTGTATATGTGTGTATGTGTGTGTGTGTGTGTGTGTGTGTGTATGTGTGTGTGTATGTTGTGTGTGTATGTGTGTGTGTATGTGTGTGTGTATGTGTGTGTGTATGTGTGTGTGTGTGTGTGTGTGTGTGTGTGTATGTGTGTGTGTGTGTGTATGTGTTGTGTATGTGTGTGTATGTGTGTGTGTGTGTGTGTGTGTGTGTGTGTTGTGTTGTGTGCGCGCGCGCGCCCCGTGTGAGTACAGAGGCATGAGAAACTGATCTGACTTTTTTTTTTTAAACAGAACAGCTTATAAAATGATAGTACAAATTATTACAGGTAGCACAGCCACACAGAAAAGGGACGAACGTGTCTTTGTCAAGAAGGCACGTTTGTCCCTGGCGGCGCCTTGCAATGCCTGTGTCCGCACACCTTCGTCTTGCCTAAGAGACGCGTGCTTCCGGCCGTCAGCCTTGCCAGCGCCCGTCAGCAATTTCTGCATGGTTGCAGGGCATTCTTTTATCTTCCACAAAGGACCACACATGTTTTCAATACTCCAACTTACAAATACTCAATTTCACTAAATCTATTATCATTTGAAGATTCTACGAATAATAGGCGCAACAAAATATAATAATTTGAAGACTCACTAGATATTTTTGGACACAACTATGTTACGATAAAGCAAAATTGTAGTTGACGAAAATCCAAATATTATAAATATATGCAACATTATTATATATGGATAAAATGTTACAGATTGGATATCAGTTAAAAATACGACACAAACAGCATTCTCCATTGCTGTCACCACACAAGAACTTCTTGTAGTAACACCTGATGTATGTGACGCCAAGATTATTTTGACAATAACAAGTAACGCCACACTCCTTTAGCATGAAGACCGGGCAGTTAACTGGTTTATTATAATATAGAATCAATGGTGTGTTGCATGACGGTACAGCAGGCTCGCATCGTTGAAAGGCACAGCGTGCATTTCAGAAAATCACCAAGGTCTATAAGTACAGGTCTCGTCACTTCGAAGTTCTGCGCAGCTTTGGGTGATAAGGCCTATGCCGTCATTAGGCGTAAACTGGGTGGGAAGACACTAGAAAACGGAAGTAAATGAGTAAATACATGTAATTTTAGATGCCGGCACGTTGCACGATTTGCATATTGTAACAGATTTTATAAGTGATGATTATCAGTGATTGTTTGTAGGCCTATGTCGCATATTTTACGTGAATTCAGTTTTGTAATTCTCATGCTGCAGCTTTGGGTGATGAGGCCTATGCCGTCATTAGGCGTAAACTGGGTGGGAAGACACTAGAAACGAAGTAAATGAGTAAATACATGTAATTTTTAGATGCCGGCACGTTGCACGATTTGCATATTGTACAGATTTTTATAAGTGATGATTATCAGTGATTGTTTGTAGGCCTATGTCGCATATTTTACGTGAATTCAGTTTTGTAATTCTCATGCTGCAGCTTTGGGTGATGAGGCCTATGCCGTCATTAGGCGTAAACTGGGTGGGAAGACACTAGAAAACGGAAGTAAATGAGTAAATACATGTAATTTTAGATGCCGGCACGTTGCACGATTTGCATATTGTACAGATTTTATAAGTGATGATTATCAGTGATTGTTTGTAGGCCTATGTTCGCATATTTTACGTGAATTCAGTTTTGTAATTCTCATGCTGCAGCTTGGATATTGCAAATTAAAGAAGTTAGATAAAACAAAGACATAACACATTCAAACGGCTCTGCCTCACAACCAAGAATGACCAACACGATTAGCGTCGAACCCCCAGGCTTTCTCCGCCTAGTGACGTCATGCGAGACGACGACGAATTTGAGTTTTTTTCGATTTTTTATATTTTTCTTGCCAATTTTGATGAAACTCACACCCTATTATTTAGAGCCCTATGCATTGCTTGGTTGGTCGATTTTTTTGAATTATTATAAATAAAACGAATTTTTCGAAACAAATCTGCAAATGCAACGAGGGAGAGCAAACTCTTACGTCTTTCAAAAAACGAACAAAACATTCAATTTTATTTGATTTTTGCACAGAACTACCCTATAGCTACAACTTGTTCCAATTTTATTTTTCGAATTGCGACTTCCTTTTTTTGGTGAATTTTTAAAGACATTTGAGACTTTTACAAGAAGCACAGAAATACAAAATTGGAACAAGTTGTAGATATTTTATATTTCTACAAAATGAACCATAATATGTTAATCTTTGCTCCCCCTAAGAATGGCGTACCGAGATATCGACATTTTTAGATTTCTCATCTTTTCATGATTATTTTGGTATTAACAAAAGAAGGTATAAGATTAATCTTCCTACACCATAATCTTCTATCATCTACCTGCATTCTGAAGTCTTGCGGACATTGCCAACACGAAACGGTTTCTCAAAATCTTACGTATAGTAATAGTACAACCTTTCTACTACCATATGAGGAAGTCAAATATTAGTAGTCGATTTTTTTTTTTTTTTTTTTTTTGGGGGGGGGGGAAATATTTTACAAAGGCTACAATCTCGACACCCTAAAAAGGGATACTGAAAATATGTCACTTTCATAAGACGCACATGAGAATATTGCAAATCCTTATTGCAGCTTGTCATAGATCTGCTACTCAGATACGAAATGACCCTTAACACGTTAAAATCGGACTGAAAATACGTATGCTATGCGTATAAATGTGAAAGACCTAATAATCGCGATCTTTTTCCTTTTCATTATTTATACATTTTGTATGAAAAATCATGTACGAAATACCTGTATATGATATAAATTATCTATTATTTATCTATTATTGTTGCTCTAATGGGGTTTTACAACGTATAATATTGATCGAAAAAATAACCGTTCTCCAGTCGGACGGACCATGACACACGTGCCTTTGCATCTGCGGTTCACTGGTGTTTAACTCTACGGGGCCACGGGCCAATCCCAAGCCGTATGCCGGCTTGACAGATGAGTAGATAAATTACTGATCGTTCTTTTCCTTTAAATGATATATTTTAGACCGTAATAATTTTATGATCTAGATTTACACTGTAATACTATTATATAATGCTTTGACCATGTATCAAATGTACCACAGCTTGCCCACGCCTGTGCAGTTAGCCAGGGTGGTAAATAAAGGACTAAACTAAACTAAACTAAAAGATAAGGGACAAGAAAATAATTACCTTTCTTTCATGGAATATACGTGGTGTCAACTGTAGAATTAATGACTTGCTTTATTATGTTTATAATAAGAATGTTGACATCATCTGTTTACAAGAGCCCTTCACATCAACCACTAAACTAAAAACCGCCCCTAGAATTAGAGGATATCATTCCTATACAAACACAGGAATGACAGGTCTATTGACTTATGTTAGTGACGCCATACCGCATAAACTGGTGGAGACGTCCGATGACAACAATGTGCAATATCATCACCTGCATATTCGAACAGCCTCTGGGTTTTTCTCCCTGTACAATGTATACGCAAGGTGTAAAAAGTTTCAAACCGATTCACTGCCCAACTTTCAGAATCATGGCACAATATGCATGGGAGATTTTAATGTTAGACATTCTTCATTTTGTGATAGTCAGTGTAATGAAAGTGGCGAAGATTCAGACATTTTGTGAACAACAGATCTATGACCGTATATGATACAGATAGGAAAACTCATGTGGCAGGGGGCAGGCTAGATTATGTAATAGGAAGGGATCTTGTGCATGGTAACGTCAGATGCATGCTTGCAACAGAGTTAATCAGTGGCCACTTTGCAATAGAAACGAGATACGCTGTTGACAATAGCCTATCCGCAAAAACAAATAGGCTGAAAATCTCTATTCCTTCTTACCTTGAGCACCACTTTAAATCACGCATCTATGATTGGTATAACGAATACACAGTAGACGAGTGTTGATCAGTTCTCCGTTGATATGACGAAAGTGGTCACTGATTACTACAGCACCTGGGTCTGTCCAAAGAAAACCTTAAAGAATAATATCTTACAACCCTCGAAACAACCTAAGTGGGTCGGTGACCCCACATTATCAAGGGAACAAAAGCGAGTTCAGGAGCTTCTTAATACCTACAGGCAGGACAATACCCGTGACAACCCCATACAATTTCTTAGGGCTAACAAAAATCTACGGGAATTAAAAACTCAAATTAGAAATGAACGCTTCCTACAAAGCATTAACAATAACACTTCATGTCTGAGGTCTGGAAAAAAATTAACCGTCTTTCAGGCAAACCGACTAATTCTCCACAGTTTCATAGTCCTCTTGCACAGGCAGATATGCTCCTTAGTCAGTGGGCCGGAGCGTCCAAATTGAGCTCACTTCCCACAAATATTCAGAATCACCTTAATCAGTCTAAAGTTGCACGGAAATTTACTATAGAGATTGGATGTTCTGATTCCGAGATTTCTGACTCTGCTGAGATTAGTGAGAGGGAATTGAACAATGCACTAAGCAAAGGCAAGGCGTCCGCCCCTGGTGAAGATGGAATTACCTATAGTGCCCTTCGCCTTATAGCTCAGGTACCTGGTAATTCCATTTTGCACTTGTACAGGCTGAGCTTGTCACAAGGTATTCTACCTGACTCCTGGACGCGCAGTCTAATCATCCCTATACCGAAACCAAACACTGATAAACACCGCCCGATTTCACTAACCTCACGTTTCACATAGGAAACCAGGAGCTTGACATGTGTTATAAGTATAAATATCTCGGGGTGAACATAAATGATGCAGACCTGATCACTTCTCTGAAGAGAGACTCTGGGAGAGATTAAAACCGCTGAAAGTCCTTGTCGGAAAGGGACATGGCATCAATGTTAAGCTCGCTAGATTGTTTTACTTGGCCTTTATAAGGTCAGTTGTAGACTACCATGCACTGCACTTATTGCAGTATAAGGCTCAGATATAAATAGTTTGGAGACAGTCCAAAACGAAGCTATGAGGATATCCTCGGCGCCCCGAGAACAGCAAGGATAGTGAACATGAGATCAGAACTAAACTTACCATCCATTTTTGATAGAATAATATATATTTGCACTCTGGGGTCAAAGCCTGAGGGAACCATTGTATCACACATTTCCAAAAACAGCTGCAACATAAAATCACGCAAGCAGACGAGGCTAATCAGACACACGAGCGTTCTCTGGTACACAAAATCTGCATGAACATTACCAAGCTTAACGTCCCCATAAGTAAGATACCAAAAGGTCGATCCATTCCCCATGGAAAAACTCATCACTGATTGTGCACTTTACATGTCTACCGCAAAAAAGTGTACCTAACTGCGTGTTGAAACAAATTGCTTTGGCGACGGTAAAGGAACACTTAGAATCTATGGGCGATGTGTACGAGTGTTACGCTGACGGATCCGTACAGTCTGGATACAAAGCTGGTTGTGCTTGCGCTGTATACAAAAATGGTTTATTGCAACATCAAGTTCATATGAGAGTACAAAATTGGGCCAGCACTACTCAAACGGAGTTGGCAGGTATACTCCTTGCAACAGAATATTTAATGTCTCGGGGCTCTGGAGTAGTTTTTTGTGATTCCCAAAGCGCTCTTCGGACACTAAATTCCTTCAAAACAGATGGGATGAGGGAATTGTGAACTGCATTAAGCGTAACGTAACTTATGCAAGAGCGCAATTTTAACATTCAATTTGTATGGATACCATCTCATGTTGGTATACGCAAGCACGACCATGTAGACAATTTGGCGAAAGAGGCTTGTAGCAAAGATATTGTAAATATAGATCTTGGGATGCCTCTTGCTAGGGTTGCACACATATTAAAAAGTTCTCAAAAAGAAGAACTGATAGATCTGACGAGTTCACAAAGGCCTGAAAGCTGTAGTATAAGGCACTACGATCAGTATAGAGATTGTAAGCCATCCTATGGGTGGCACCGAAGTAAAACCAGACAATGTGACGTGGTTATTGCCAGAATACGTTTAGGTTATAGAATGTACTGGTAACTGCAAGGTGCAGAAGTGCAGATGAATCTAGATGTAGACTGTGTAACGAGGAAAATAAGCGAACGCTTGAGCATTATATCTCGGAGTGTCATGTGATACAGCCTTTCAGACCAACTAACATGAGGTATAAAGAACTATGTGATTATTTTATAGAATCTGATACATTGGAAGATATACTCATGCTATATCCTAATTTTACTATGTAAAACTATCATAATCATAAAACGCACCACAGAACACCTTTATGTTAACACAAAGTAGATCAATTTATACGTTTGCATGCTGTATGACATATTCCCATTTTACCATGTATAGTTACTGTAATCACAGAATACTGTACTCTGTCGAATATATGTGAATATATGTAACACTCTGTAATCACGATTGCCCACGCCTGAGCAGTTAGCCAGGTGGTAAATAAACTTACTTAACTTAACTTTAGAGTAGTACCTCTTGCTAGGATTTCACACATAATTAAAAACTTCCTTCAAGAGACTTGTCTGACTTGATTAATTCTCAATGGTTTGAAAGCGGTTTATACAAAACAAGAAGAACAAGACAGTGTGATATTGTGACCGCAAGAATCAGGCTGGGATATAGATTGTACTGGCAGGTCAGTACAGCCTGTAATGTTAAAGAAACTAAGTGTACATTATGCAATGAAGAATATAAGCGAACACTTGTACATTATGGGCCGTACTTTAAAAACTTTCGCCAGTGCTGGCGTTCGCCTGGCGAAGCTTCGCCTGGCGAACCTCTGAGTGAGGGAGGCCTTACTTTTAAACCCAACGTTCGCCAGGCGCTAACATCTTGCATTCCCGCTAAATGTAGCGCAAATTTGTTTACATCTGCAGTGCACATAACATAACCTAAACTTAATTATTAACCTCGAGAGAAGACGAAAATGTTTCCGCAATAGTCTCACTTTATACTATAACAAAGGAGTTAAAATTTAACTTTATGCTATAACAAAGAAGTTGAAAATATCTTTATACTATAACAAAATTAACTTTATACTTTATGCTATACTACACTTTATACTATAACAAGGTTAACTTTATGGCCCGTACTTTTAAAACCTTTTGCTTTTTCTCGCGTTTTTTTTCATTCGCCGAAGCGCTAGATTTATCAGGAATCCAAGATGTTAGCGCCTGGCGATCCCTTTCGTTCGCCAGGCCTGGCGAACACCTGCCTTAGTTTAAAAGTAAGGCCTCCCTCACTCAGATGTTCGCCTGGCGAAGCTTCGCCAGGCGAACGCCAGCATTGGCGAAAGGTTTTAAAAGTACTTTACTACTATATCAACCTTATACTTTTATACAAAAAATAACTTTATACTTTAACAAGAGTTTAAAAATTACTATTTTACTATTCCTAACTGATGTAAGATATTGAACTGTAGGCCTACAAGGGTATCATTAAAGACGCCTCATTATAGGGCGGTGGAGCACTACAGCTCTGTTTCTATAGCCAAAAGTAAACATGCCGCCATAAAAAACACTTCTGGTAACATTTGTGAAAAGAACATTATCCTTACAACCAAAATAACAACAACCTAAATCTAAATAAGTCATCTCGGGGGTGGGGGGTAGGGGTAGGGGGTAGGAATACAGCTGATGTCTTGAGCTCTCGACTGGAACATCGAAGGTCTTGAAAAAAATACGTATATACGTTATTTCATAACAAATTATGATTTTAAGATATTTTATAATTTCAATGTGATTCCTACATCCTATCATACACAAATATGTTACTAATTTATAATTTGAAAGCAAGAAAATGGTATTCAAACAGCTCTCTTCGCCAGGCTGTTCCAATATGATCTTTCGCCAGCCCTGGCGAACGTTCGCCAGGCATGATTTTAAAAGTACGAAATTCCGGATCGCCCGGCGAAACCTTTCGCCAGCCCTGGCGAAAGGTTTTTAAAGTACGGGCCTATGTCTCAGAGTGCCATGTAATACAGCCTTTCAGACCACCTAGCATGAGGTATAGAGAACTATGTAACTACTTCATATCATCTGATGTCTTGGAAGATATAATTATTTATATCCAAAATTTAGAATGTAGTATCACATGACCACATCAAATGTTACATTGCCTTTCCCCGCCCAAGCCGTATGCCGGCTTGATAGATGAGTAGATAAATTACTGATTGTTCTTTCTTTTAAAGGATATATTTTAGACCGTAATAATTTTATGATCTAGATTTACACTGTAATACTATTATATAATGCTTTGACCATGCATCAAATGTACCATAGCTTGCCCACGCCTGTGCAGTTAGCCAGGGTGGTAAATAAAGGACTAAACTAAACCAAAAGACTCCGTGAAAAAATACTATTACAGGGCGGTGTAAAAGTATGTATATATGGTATGTAAGCACATACAGATCATTTCCGTGTACCCCATGACCTTTTGTTTATTTATATTGTTACTTTCGTTTGTTTGTTGATTGTTTGTTTGTGTTTCTGATATTCCTAAAAGTTATGAACACATGTTATTGAGATTCTAACCAAAGGCGTGTTTTAACTTAACTTGACGCTGATTGCACTTTGGTGGTGATGCGGACCATGCTGTGGATCCAGGATTTTTTCTAACTCGAAAAGTTATGAACAGATTTGATTAAAAAAAAACCTTGTCTTAGCTTAATTAATATTCCATAAAATTTTGGCAATGATCCGGATCATTTGGCAATCCTACCCCCCATTTGGGGGTGGGGACAGGTTTGCATTTTCGAAATGTTTTGCTCATAGATCAAGCTATATATAATGAAAACAAAAAGAAAATCAAATACTCCACATGAATGGCATATCAAGTTTATTTGTATGAAAAATTTCTTCATTATCGTTTTTTGGAATTTGCCAGGTTGGTCTCATCTTATGTGAAATTTAATAAGCTTTCAGAAAATAATCTCATTTTTTATTATCTCTAATTACTACGTCATAATTGCCGATTTTCTAAGGTAATGTGAAAAATAATATTTCAGCCAAAGAAAATGGCTGCTACCACCTAAAAAATAACGGTCGGGACGTTGAAGTTTTCAGGGGAGAACCGAGGCCTAGGAACTTGAAAAGACATTTAACTTAGTTTCGGTAAGATGGGTGAAAATCGCCGAAAAAAGACCAGACCTGTGACGAGACCTGTACTGATTTAGACCTTGGAAGGTATGCTTAGGAAACACTCCGCTCCCTCATCCACCCTCAATCCTCTGTTCTTACTCCTACATTTAAAGTATTTGCAGATATCCATCCTCCTCCTCCCCAAGTTCCCTCCCCCCTTCTTCCTACACCCTCCCAACATACCCCACCCTCTCTACCACTTCCACTTGAATACTCACACGAATCCCCTGTATCACAATAGTGTCCTTCTCCAGACCTCTCCTCTCCAGACACTCTTCCTGATACTTCACCACCTTCCCAGTCCCCTGGATTATCAGTGTCCCTACTCCTTTCCCAGTCACAGAAACACTGCAATTCAATCATAGGGATAAGTCTGATATGCGAAGCTGAACGTCGCCCGGGCTATGAGGGGAGCCCGGCCTGTGCCGACTAATCTCGATCAACGTGTGTCAGCGAGTGCTGACGCGGCAGAGCTTAGTTCTTACCCGCCGCGGTGCCCAGCCACAGCAGTAACCTCCGGGCGACAATTGCAACTTCTCGCGCCTGGGCGGGGCGCGAACCGCCGACCCCTCGGATGAGAGGACGGCACGTTACCACTGTACTGGCCTGGAGGCTGCAATTCAATCAGTTGCTCTACTCCTTTATATATCCCCACCCCTTCCAAAATACCTCATCCTCTCAACCACCCAAACCAAAACAAATCCTGCTCTACTTCATTTATTTCACTCTTTTCCATTTCGTTATCATACTTTCCCATAACACCTCTAATCTTTGACATCTAACACCTTCCCCTCCCCGCGGATGCTTCTACTTTTCAACAGCCATCTCTATTCTTCCTTGAACATTTATTCTACACCTTCCCCAGTGACAGATTCACTATAATTTTCTCAATCGCCCTACCTTCTTAATTATTAATTTCTGCTTAATTCTTAATTCACTAGCTTCCCTTTTTTCCTTTTCACTGTCATACTATCCTATAACGTATGTTTAACATCTAACACTCTTTATCGTAATCTTTCTCTCCTTTGCCCTTTCCGACACAATACTTTTATACCATAGCGCAATATGACCTTTGATGTCTAGCACATCATTTTGTGTTATCATTATTATTATCATTATTATCATTGTTATTATTATTACCATTATTATTATTGTTATTTTCGTCATTATCATTAATAATGATAAATAATAATAATAATAATTAGAAGAATATTTATCATAGTAATGACAACTATAATAAAAATGACAATAATAGTAATAATAATAATAATAATGAAAATGAGAATAAGGGATCATAACAAAGATAGTTATAACGATAATGGTGATTATAATAATCATGTTGTTCATAATAATAATAATGATAATAATATTAATAAATGTGATGAATGTGTAAGGAGAGATACACACAGCCTGTCTATATAGGTTAAATTCCAGACGAACCGATCACGAAGTCACATATTCTACAATTCACGCATATAGTCAGATATATAGATGATATAGATACAATATCCTCCTCCTCCTCAAAGGAGTTGACGCCGATGGGGCGCAAAGCCGCATCCACCCTTTGCTCTAAGCCTCCAGGATCCCTCATTGTGAGCCGCCAGGCAGGTCGGCCAATCTCTTGCTCTTCACGACAGGTCTGGTCGAGCTGCCAAGCCATGACTTCCCATTGGCCCGCTCTACACAGGAATGTATCGTACAGAGAAAAACTGATGGGGTGGATCATCCAGGGGGAAACAAGCTAGCTGTACGTATAGCCTGAGTTGGCGGTCGCAGATTATGCATGTAACAGGTCCCATGCCAGTCTCATGGTTGGATAATGATCCTGAAAACTGTACCCCATGATCTGGCACAGGGACGTTACAAGAGGCATCGAGACACGATTCCAAGGCACTAGATAGTGACCAGGTTTCACTTCCAGAGAGCAAAACTGGCACTATCAAGGCCTTGAAGACAAATTTGTCCTGCATATATATTGGCACCTCCAAATAATCTTGCTGACTGAGTTCATGGCTCCTGCTGCCAGACAAACCTATCTACTGACTTTTTGGTCTGACAGCCCAGACATGGACTGTACTATCAAGGTATAAACGGCTGTCTGTGATCTCAGTGTACTCGCCGCAAGCCTGTATCGACTGAACAGGTTCTAACAGGCCCCTAAATCTTGGATCTTGGTCCTAGTCCAGTAGACCTCTAAGCCAAGGGGTTTCACTTCTTTGCTGAATGCATCAAGTGCAGCCACCGGAGATTCCAGAGACTCAGATGGGATAGCAACATCGTTGGCAAAATCAAGGTCCATAGTGGTTTTGGATAGTAGCTCTGCCGATTATCAAGTCTATGCAAGTGTTGAAAAGTGTTTGTGCACAGCCTTGCCTTACTTCTGAGTTAACAGGGTCGGAATTCCCCTATTTCAGGATCCATAACGCCTTCTTGAGGTCGATGTAGGCTGCAAACGACTCACGGCTGAACTCACAACGACGTTCCACAATGACTCGAAGTGCTAGGATCCGGTCCATTGTGTACTTGCCAGGAATTAATCCAGACTGCTCCAGTCTTTGGTGCCTTAGTAGGTGGTTGCAGATCCTTCAGAAGAATGTGGGCGAAAACCTTGCCAGATACACTGAAAAAATATGATATTACTATAGTTGCTATAGTTCCAACAATCCCTTTACCATTCCAAAGAGGAATGACCATGCTCTTTAACAGCTCAGGGGAATGCAACCAGGCTGCCAAATGGCAGCCAGGAGAGTATGCAAACCCCATGCCACAGGTTCACCAGATAGTTGTGCTAAAAAAAGAGATCAGTAAATTGCATAGCATTAAAG
>NW_020872922.1:811733-816733 GCF_003789085.1 Penaeus vannamei
GCTTCAAAGGCCGCCTCAGCCCCCGGGGATCAAGGAGCGCCGCACAGCAAACGCTAGAGGCTCGTTTCCGGAAGGCGGAGCCGAGCAGCAGACCGGGCACGAAAGCAGGCGAAGCGGCGCAAATATACAGTAGGTCGCTGGTTTTAACAAAACCTTAGTCGCTAAGTTTTATCCTGCTTTACAGCAGGATAAAAGCTGAAAAATGCGTCGCAGAGCTGGAGGCTGTGGGGAAATGGAAGCTGGCCAGTCGAAGGTAGGAAAGGCAGAGGCGAGATGGAAAAGGATGTAGGACGTCAGTGGTTGTATAAGGGCATCTCGGTGCGTAGAGTTGGAGAGCTGACCGTCGTAGATGCAAGATATATACCACGCACCCAACGCGCGCGCTCGACATCCACAAGGCACAAATATGGCACCATTGTCTTGCATGGTTCACTTGATGCCAAATACTTAAAAGAAAGGCATAATTACATGGGACTGATATAGGCTTTACCCAACAGGACAAGTGTCGAAGCCAACCTCTCGCTGCCATTGCTCATTCTCGTTATTCATATCTTAACGTTTAGGATCCTTTGCAAGACCGCAGCCATAATCTCTATTTTTGCCTCGCCCTAATTACGGACCATAAACTCAGCATAAGGGGCACGTAGGCGTGGCTCCGGGCGAATGCGGGAGAATATTCGCAGTATGAGGAGCGCGGGCGGGGCGCCGTCGCGTCCACTCACACCCCGGACAAGAAGCTGAGGCAGGAGGGCGGCGCAGGCGCTCGGCCTGCCGACCTGCGGACACGAGTGCTCGTAATCAGACTTTTAATCTTGAGTGAGTCCACTCCAGGTCCGTCGCAGCATCTTCTTATCGAAACACTGGTAACCGATGCCGCTAGAAACTGAACCAACTTTGTCGACCTGTTTTGAGTGGGTGTACACCAGTGGTTCGTATTAAAAAATGACCCGTGTTCGTTAGCAGGTTCCATTCGCCGATACATATAGAATATTCACCTAAATTGCCATGTGTACAAGCAGGGTCCCGAAGGCAAACGCAAACGAAGAATCAACATTATGAAAACCAAAATGGAAATGAATAAATTAACTAAAGAATGACAAGACACAGTCAGAAGGAAAAGCTTGTTTCATTATGTAAGAGCAGCCGGAATATTCACAGCGGCTGTTGTGAGAAAATTGGAAATGAAATAATGTTCGTAAACCAAAGACGTGAGGAAATGCCCAGGAGTGGAGTGTTCGTGAGAGTATGTGAACAATCTGTTTCTTTGAGCCATGAAAGTGACTGTGTTTTGTGTGTTCGTTTGTGTGTGCGTATGAGTGTGTGTTTGTGTGTGCGTATGAGTGTGTGTTTTTGTGTGCGTATGAATGTGTGTGTGCAATAAACGACACAAGGATACGAATAAGGGAAAGGAGCAGCCGCAGAAAGCAAAAGGACTCGCTTGGCGTCTTGGCGGCCAGTTAGAATTCCCACGAAAGAATGCCTCACAGCTCATTCTTCTTAATACTCAGGAGCGCACACGCGCAACAAAAAGAGGAGCCGATTTCCGGTCTGAAGACGAGGTTGCATCGCGCAGGTTCCTCGCACGCCTTCACGCCCTCACGCCCACACTGACGCTCTCGCGTCCCATCCAGGGACCGCTCCGCTTTTCTTCTGCTTTCGTTGGCTCTCGCCATGAATGTCTTGCATATGCACTCTGCATGAAGTAATATTCTCTTTTTGTGCGCACAGACATTTCGTCTCAGCTCCCTCGATAGCATAGGAAAAGGCCAGTCCTTGCAACCAAATATGGCATCAATTTTAGCTTTCGTCCTTAAAAAGGAAAACAACTCGATAAACTGGTTTGTTTTTTCTCTTCGTTGGTTTCCATGTTTTGCGCTTCTCTCAAACCGGATCAGGAGGGGGATGGAAGACCGCTCTTGCGTTAATAGCTTTTTTCGGTGTGTCTACACGTACGTTTCTCTGTGGCTCCATTCCTTCTCTCAAGCCCCTCCTCCTCTCTCTCTTTGCGCATATTCCTAAAATGCGAATGTGAAGTCACAGGCCGCACTGCGAAAGAAAACGACGCAATATGAAACGACTCGTTCCCCTTCGTAGTGGCGGAATCATTCGTGGAAGGAAACAGACTGGAAATTACCGACGAAGAAATCACTCTTTAGCTAACTGAAGAAGATAAACGAAAGAATAATAAAAAAGTCACACAAGCGTTATAATCAACACACATACATACACACACACACACACACACACACACACAACACCACACACACACACAACGCACGCACATGCACACACACACACACGCACACACACACACACGCACACACACACATGCACACACACACACACACACACGCACATGCACACATACACACACGCACACACACACACACACATGCACACACACACACACACACACACACGCACGCACGCACGCACATGCACACACACACACACACACACACACACACGCACGCACATGCACACACACACACACGCACACACACACACACACACACACACACAATTTAGAGAACAAACTAAAAAGATCCTTCAAACTTAGAATCAAAATAACAAGGTAAATAAAACGCTTTGAACATCCCAAGGATGGCCATAATACAGTCATAAGTAGCCAATATTTATCTTCTAGAGAATAATGAAACTATCAATATACTCCACTTAATACTTCTGGGGCACTGATATATGAACTTACTAGTATACATTATCTATTGGCGACAAAATAAGTAAATAAAGAGAATGTCATCGTTATTACTCATTTCTGTCGGCCATGCTGGCGGTTTGTTTACTATTATGACGTTATTTAAACTTTGGCAAGCTTCTTCTGGTAGTCTAAAATACCTGGTTTAGTTGCGAACGACCATGATATCTGACCAGGAACCCGTCAAAAAAATATGAGCGTTTATTTTTTTTTCTAGAAATCTCGAAACCTTTAAAATGCGCTTTATATTACCCTAGCTTTGAACGACGCGGGAAATTTGAAATGGCGCTCAAAACACCATGAGGAGAAAAATAAAAAGCATATCCACAATAAACTGTGGGAACCTATTCAAACCATCACTCAAATACCTTGCGCACTGAACACTATTACAGACCTAATGTAATTAGAACAAATAAATTAAAGGAAACTAAACTGTTGGAGGAATATCATTAGGAAAAAAATTAACTATGTCAAGGGCGAAAAAAATGTTTTTAGGGAAAAAAACTTGGGGTTAGACTCTGACTTGTCATAATTTTTTCCCTTCTGGAACCTGTGGTTTTCATAGTGTTTTTTTCATGTCTTGTAGTATGGTTCAGCCTAGCTACATAAGGTGTTGGCTAAAGTTCCAGAGTTTGTATTTGTTCTTTGTTCAGTTTTGGTGATTTAAATATTATTTGATATTTATCATGATCAATATATTTACCTTAAATTTGTAAATAGGCTTACACTATGATATTTGCACATCTCTGAAAAGGCAGGGGCATCCAGGTCCTTTAGACGCGTTTCATTTAGTTGCAAATGAAATTGCAATAAGCAGAATCTTGTTGATTTGATAAACGAAACTATTATTTTTGCAGCTGCCACCGCTGGCTAGCCTTGTGCGAAAAAGGGAGCAACGCTGCATGTCTCCCCTGCCAGTGCATAGTCTCTCCATCATCAAGACTTCTGCAGTGCCTCCTCGTGGCCACCTATGGAAACTGGTACCTTGCGATCCAGGCTGAACTGTAAAGGATCTCAGAGCAGCAGGAAGCCCAGAGGTACAGGCTCATGGCCCACCGGCATGTGGACACACCCTGGCCTTATACTAACTCCTGCCCCATGGGTTAATGGGAGGCTCGGGGGAGGTGGGCCTTGCCAGTCCTCCTCCTCCCAGAGATAACCCATTGGCAGTGTCACGGATAATTGGAAATGCTGGGGGGAGGGGAAATGTCCCTCTTACCCAGCGAGAGAGGCTGGTTGTGGGCCACACTGGAGGGCGGCTACTGGGGCACAGGATGGGAACGGGAGCTCCTTGTCCCGCCTGCCTTCTAGCAGCCGCCAGCCTGATATGAAGCTTGTGGGCAAAGCCCCAGGGAACCCCACAGGTGGATGATGGGTCCCGCAGCCTGCTGCCTTTTATGTGGGGCAGCGTCGGCGGAGGTGGCAGAGGTGGCGTCCACCCAGAGTGACTGCCCGAGGGTTAACCTCAGGCGGGAAGTCAGGGTGGGGCTTAGAACATCCGCTCTTTGTGTCAGGATGATCGGTTGCCCCTACTATCCAGGGAACTGGGAGGCTGAGAGTTGGGGTGGCTGCTCTCTTGGAGGTGAGAAGACCTGGCAGTGCCATGATCAGTGTAGGTGGCTACACCTATTACTGGTCAGGCCGCAGCGATGGTCACCATCTTCAGGAAGTAGCCATAGCTATCTCTAGTAGGCTCCAGCCCTCGGTGGTAGAGGTCACTCCAGTCGATGAGTGTATAATGGTAATGAGACTGAAGCTGTCATTTGGCTTCATTCTTATTGCTGTGTACGCTTCTACCAATGTTTGTACACTGGATGTGAAAGAGATGTTCTACGCCAAACTTGCATCTGTGATAGACAGTTGCACCTCCTTTTCTGGGATTTTGCAAGATCCCAGAAATTGAGAATTTCTGGCTCCTGGTACCAGCGCCCAGACCCACATCGTTGGACATGGTACAGCGATGTGGGTAATGCAGCCAAGGAGATCGACCACATTCTCGTTAGCACTAGTTGGATGATCCTCCAGAACTGTAGGGTGTTCTGTGGTACTGACCATAGATTGGTTGTGGCTACCCTCCAGCTCCACTTCAAAACTCCCCAGTGGCCCAATGACCACCCTAAGGTGTTTCATTTGGACAGGTTAAAGGAGAGGGAGTGTGCTCGGGGTTTGCTGAGACAATCTCTGATCGCTTTACAGCTCTCTACAATCAGATGGACACTGTACTTCTGTGGGACACCTTTAAGCATGAAATGCTTGATGCAGCTCAAGAATCGATTGGAGAACG
>NW_020872922.1:819233-836733 GCF_003789085.1 Penaeus vannamei
ATCGCGAACGCGCAGTGAAGCTGAAAGTGGTCTTATGATAGGGAAACTGGATCACGTTAGCGGCTGAAAACGCCAGGCCAAGGGAATGAAGGGTCTTATGCACCGGCTGGGGGATCGCCTGGCGAAGAGACGGGCATTGCCTTCCTCTTGTTTTTTATAGTGTCATCCTTAAACCTTTGGTGTGCAGCGGTCCCGGGTGAAGAAGGCCCAAGAACAAATGAAAGAGAGCTGCTCATGCAACAAGCCACGGATATAATTTCCTTTTACTAACGCTGAAGGAGAGATCATTCTTTTCTCACGTTCACGGGGACTTGCGGCGCGTGTGAG
This sequence comes from Penaeus vannamei, assembly GCF_003789085.1. NCBI lineage: Eukaryota > Metazoa > Arthropoda > Malacostraca > Decapoda > Penaeidae > Penaeus > Penaeus vannamei. Next base: position 819,561 of record NW_020872922.1, read on the forward strand.
TGACATCGCGGTTGCCTACTCTGCCTAACGTAATAGGTGCTCAATTATTTTTTCTCATTAAAAAGATAGTTGATCCATACAGAAATAGCAATATCCGCCCGAGGAGTTCTTTCTGCAGTAAATGATTCTCTTCCTTTTGCAAAGATCCGGCGTTCCGTGCGGAAGAGCTTTCTTGCCCGAGTCCGCGGGAGGCGGAAGGATGCCCCGGCCAGCCTCCCGCTCTGGCCGTCCTCGCCCAGGCACCGAGACCACCATCAGCCAGATTATCTTGGGACACCGAACACGCGAGCCCATCCCCAAGTGATCTTGAATAACGACTAATGAAAGATTCCGAATATCTTTCTTTTTGTTACCAGGTCAGAGATTTATATCCAGGGACGTGGCGTCGCAGTGCTTCTGTAGCATTTCTGTTCGACCTCCTGGTTACCAGAGTTCGACGCATCAAGTTGTCCTCGATCGGCCTTCGATGAGCTGGCCCTCGTGCCGTCAGACGGCGAATCGGTCCCTGGGCCGCGCCTGACACGGGTGGAGGCAAAGGCGTCGCGATCTGGGAAGCATCACTTCGCGACAGGAAATCAGGCAGTTTCAGAAGTGAATATTTTTGCGTGCAACATTCTAACTGGGGATCTGGAGGGATAAAAGAAACAGAAGCACAAGGGATGCTACACTGAGGAATTTAGTCAAGACTACAGGCTCTTTAAAAAACTTTTTTTTTCTTTATAGAATATATATATATATATATATATATATATATATATATAATATATATATATATATAATATATATATATATATATGTGTGTGTGTGTGTGTGTGTGTGTGTGTGTGTGTGTGTGTGTGTATAATAGGCGAGATTATAATCACCGCATCAGCTAGACAGATTCTTCCCTTGCAACCAGACTCTCAGTGAGCGTCAGCGGCAGAGGATTCGCGATGTCTGTTGTTTTGATTAGCTGTTGTCCTTATAAAACCCGGCAATTGCTCTCTCAGTCCAAGCACGAATCAGTGTATAAAGCGAACACTGTTTCGCCAGATCGTTCCAGGGCCCGGAGTCACTAACGCACTTACGATGGTAAAATCATTGGTAACTATAGTTACCATGGTAACCAGACAGCGGTGGTATTCACGAACAACTTGCCATCGAGTTACCATGGTAAATTTTACCAGTGGTCAGAGCACTGGTAACTTCTGGGAAGACGATGTCATCACGTTATATCTCGTCAAAAATCAATATCTAATCAAAGTTTTAGGTTTGTTTTTACACCTGATGTAACTAATATGATGGCAAACACATATCGCAATACGGACATAGTAAAGACAGGCAAATTTCACATGAAACTAGCAAGAATAAAATCCACACAAATTCTCGTAAAATTATAGGCCTATATTATACTAGAATGCATGGAATCGATGGATGAGTGAACTCTTATAGAATTCTTCTCTGACATAATCATTACAAATGATTTAGAAAAACTACCTTGCTGATGTATAAACTGCCAATACCAACTCAAAACGAGTATAGCAATTTCTGTGTCTGTCGGCATTTTGACAATACACTCCAAAGTGCATGGGCAAGAATAAGCTTTAAAATATTTCCTTTGACGACAGATAGCGATTACTAAAAAAAATTGGTCAGGTTCTTTGTTTAACAATGATGAAAAATTAATTAATAAACTGTTTGGGCTAATATTAATAATAATATATTAATAATAATATTTATTAATAATATATCAATAAAAATGTTTGTATTGGTTCCTATCTATACTGTAAATATATATCCCACATGATGGATATGATCAAATAAATATGTTCATTTTTTCTACATGTGCTTAAAGAATGTTTTAGCTGTGAGGATTTAAAAAATATATATATCGCTATTTGTATTTTTTTTTACATGTTACGTGATTGGCCGAAGGAACTTAGAAGATTATGTATGGCGCTCGCTGATTGGTGGAATTGCTTTACTTGAGCCCTCTGCTGGCTACCATTCAGAGTCGATTTACGATTGCAACTCAGCATATCCAAATTACCATTCTTCGCGAATACCACTTTGCCATCAGTGGTAAATGCAATGGTAAATGACCGCTGGTAAATGCGTTACGGTCGTATTATAGTGAATCCGGCCCCAGGAAAATATCAGCATAATTGTTCAAAAATATTTTGTCATGATGTTATACAGGTGCTGGCGTTACGACCCACAGTGACGTCATGCGAGTTGCGATCTCAGCTCATGGTAGTATCATGAGGTCATATTGCATCCTTGTGAAAACTTTCCATATTTGAAACAAAACCCAAAGCTGCATACCACTTGCTTTATCATTAGAAACAGTTGTTCATAGTTCTTTGGGCGAAGTATTGCGGACGTTTTTAATTCCTGAAATGAATTCCTTAGAACTGAGTCGACCGCCTTACAGGTCGACTCATTTCCCGTCACCAAGAGACTGGACGAGACTCGGGCACCGGGCCGCGAGCGCCGTCGGCTGCCACGCCGCTTCGCCTCATTGCCAATGGACGCGCCTCCAGAATCACACTCGATGTGCACTAATGAACAAATGCTCATGAACAATTTATACAAAAGAACACACAACAACAATAACAATGTGCCAATCCAGACACATACGAATGCTTTTCCTTTGCACAAAGACCTACAGTTAGTTCACCTTTTCCCGCCCGTCAGCCAATAGAAACCCAACGAAAACTTCGCGTGAGATCCTTCCTGGGCGACCGAGAGGCGGCGCGCGGGGACGGAAGTTCTCCGGAGGAAATCCGCGAGAGATCACGAGCGGATTCTTGGCCCTTGTTCCCTCATCCCTGATGATGCGATCCCTCGCTCTGGTTCTGTGTGTGTGTGTGTGAGTGTGTGCGTGTGTGTGTGTGTGCGTGTGCGTGTGCGTGCGTGTTCGTGCGTATGCGTGTGCGTGCGTGTGTTTGTGTGTGTGCGTGCGTGTCAAGAATAGGAAACAACACACACTTAGTACATAAACGACTGGATTTGCAACCTCGTGACGACGAGCGACAGAAGGAGTTGACGAGTAAAGATGAAGTGGAAAGGAAGCTTGCAACAGACACCGATCCTGAAGCATCACCGGCGTCCCGAGGGAAGCCGCTGTAATTGCTCCCCGACCCTCGATCCGCCTCCCCTTCTCCTCCTGGGCTCCTGCGCTTGCCTCGAAGCCCTTTGGCAGAGGCGCGACGCACCCTTGAGGTCCGCAGATCCTTCGCTGGCTGCCGCCCCCTGGCGCGCGTCCCTTCCTTGTCGCAGACGCCGCGCCGCGCGGGAATCCCTGCTGGCGACAGCGCCCGTGACCGAGTCCGCGCTGCTGCCGCTTGCAGGTCGCGCGCGGATGGCAAGTCCTCCGTCGCAAACTCGATATATCCGCTCGTGTCTGAGTTGCTCCTCCGATGTCTCATTACAGGAATCTGGCGTTGGCTTAGGCCTGACTCGGGCGAAGTGTGACCCGTCGTGATGCATTGACAGAAGGACAAATCATGCTGCGATTGTTGTAATGTTTCGGTCTTCCCGCATATATTATTCATGTCTATTGTTGCGAATTTACAATTTTCGTTTCCTTCACTTTATATGCTTTGTTTATTAGTAGTTCTTTCGTTACTGCTTGTGTTTTCACTTTCATTCTGTGAAGTTATACATATCGTCGTGTTTCTTTTGAAAATCACTTTCCTTTTACTTGCCACAATAATCGTTCGCTTATTCGCACATACATGATGACTTGCTGTACACACCCATTGACCGCTCTACACAGACTTCACTCTAGGATTATGAATTGTACAAAGTACCATACGTTTTATAACTGATTCTCTCACTTTAATGACGTTTACTCTCAATATTCGATATCTTGTCCTCGGTAATGCTAGAATTATACTTCTTCAGTTTTAAGATATTGGTGAATATTTAACATGTAACTACTTGATGGAGTCGAATCTGTTGCAATATGGGTAATGCACTGCAGACACCATGCTTTATAAAGGCTTACATAGTTATTATCACCGCAATTTAGTTTTTAGCGCCCAGACGCCCGTTGAATCTCCTACGAAGGAATCGCGCCTGCCGTATGTTTGTTTACTCGCACTTACACTATTTACAGCGCCGAGACGCTCTCGTTACTTCTTGTTTAGGCCAAGCTGCCCACGAATGACCCCGCCGAATGTTGTTACTCGCACTTGCGTCTTACTGCGCCCGAGATGCGCACATTTACTTCTTGTTTAGGTCACGACGCCCACGAATTGTGCGCTGCCTCCGCACTTATATTTTTTTCTTTCCAGCGCCGAGATGCTCACGTTTACTTTTAAGTTTAGGCTAAGCTGCCTACATGTGTCCGAAGCATTATTACTAGCCTATTCAGCAGAAGATATAGAATTCTCGCTCACTAACTTTCTCTCTACAAAATAATGGTACTCTTTTGAACTCACTAATCCTAACAGATCCTGAGTAATAAACACCTTCTCATGACATGTTGCCTTCTCATAACAAATGTTACAATTAATCTCACATTTTCTGGCATCTTAGTAAGGTTCTGACAATTAAAATTACCATCCTCCTCCTTAGCCCTTTTACTGGCCTGGTACACTTATATATCAGCCCCTGAAGACGATGTGACCCTCCCACCGAATGTTGCACCTCACTGTGAACCTCCGCCGCGCTGCTCCCCTGACACGCGACGACCTAAGGGACCATGGAGCACCAGCAACCATCTGTAGAAGCACACTGGGAGCTTGCCACCAGATGCGCCATCAGTGGATAAGACGCTGCAGACAGCTCGAGGACGAGCCGCTTTGTGTGGCCGAGCGATGTCAACAATATGCTCAAACTGGATGGGTTGGGCTTCACACCTAGGCCTAGCAGCTGCCTTCCTTCCTGGCTTTCTTTGCCCAAGCACTGTCTCCGTGCCCCGGCTCTCGGGCGCGGGTCTCTCGCGGGCTCACGCTTTTCCTCCCCAATAAACCAGCAAGCCAAGACCCCTTTCATTACCAACCCACACGCCCCCCACTCGTTCACAACAACAGCAATACTACTACTACTACTACTTCTTGGGTCACGAATGCAATAGAAATATTCACACGGTAAAATTTTCATAAAAATCTGTTCATAACTTTTTGAGTTATCCTGCCAACAAACTAACAAATAATATCCGGATCGCCACCAAGTTAATTCCTTTTAGTTAGGCTAAGAAACATCTGGTAAAAAAAATCTGATTTTTTTACATATCTGTTATAGTTCTCCTTCTAAGCAACGAACAAACAAAGAAACAATCTAACCAACCAACTAAGCAACGGGACCAAAAACACGACCTCCTTGTCGGAAGTAATGATAATAAAAATAATAATGATATTTATAATAGTAATTATATTTATAATAATAATGATGATAAAGATAATAATAATGATAATGATAATAATAATGATAATGATAATAATAAGGATAATAATGATAATACGAAGAACAATATTGATAATAACAATAACAATAAGAATAACAATGACAGTGACGATAACCATAATAAACAATAACAGAAAATATAAGTGATATTACTACTAATAGCAATGGCAATGAATTTAATAACAGAATAATATTAACAATAAAATCAGAGATGATGAAAATAACATTAATAGAGATAAAGTTGCTACTACTACTATTAATAAAAATAATAACAATGATAATAATGATAATGATTGATGATAATAATAACACTAAAAATCATGTCAATGATGATGATAATAATAATGATAACAATAATGATATTAATGATAATCAAATAATGATAATAACAATGATAATGATAACGTCAATAATTACAAAGATGATAACGACTACAACAATAATGATTATAATGGTAATGATTACAATTATATTGACAATAATAACATTTGTGATGATACTACCACAATCCATCCTTTTGTCATGAAAGTGGCAGTAACTGCCAAGAGACTAATAATAATAGTAACATTAATACTAATATGAACACTTAGCCAAACGCATACATGGGTCGCATATTTTGGCTATTACTCTCAGTTGGCTGATTCCACTTGAGCTGACTGATGTAGGGGAAGAATGCGAAGAACTTGCACGTGAGCAGATGGCCGGGAGTGCTTGCAATCAGTCCGCGTTTGGCTTAAAACTCCCTTTGGCTCTGCGTAGGAGGCGTGGTCCAGAGAGAGGGCAGCGAGGATAAGGCCTGCATTCCCCTGCGCCCGAAGCAAACGTTGGCTTTGTGCGAAACGCAGTGCGAGGCCCCACCATGGAAAGGTTTAAAGATTTGGACATTTATAGCACTATGAAAAGTCAGGAAGCTATACCACTTAAAGAAAACTTCAGCTAGACTTCAGATCTGAGGATTGGTGATATAGTGAGGATAAGGGTGTGGGCACCCGTCTGTATTTTGGAAGGTTTCAGAACATTGTGTGTTCAGCAGAACCGCATTTACTCCCTGGTCTCACACCATAATTCGCAAAATTGAGGCACTGATACACTTTGATATATCCTCGAACATAGTTGTTTTTACGGACACATTATTGGAATCTGCTGGAACACCATTTCGTTTTGTTTGTCTCCAGACTGATGCCAAATGATACACTCCGGCCAGCTAATCAACACGCGATATATTTCATTTAAATATAATAATTCACGTAATTTCATTAATTACGAATCGCATCATGTTTCCTGATACAAAATTAATATAAATATGCAAAAAAACTTATGTCTTTTTTTTAAGTACACCAAATACGTGCTTAACTGATAATAGTAAAATTTGAAGTCAACAGTGAGTCACTGAGACGAGCGTTACGAAGAATTTCCAACGCATCAACTTCCGTCTTACATATGAAAGACAATGAATGTAATAAAAAAAAGTTCTGTCTGAATCTAATAAATACGTCAGTTTCCACGGCCAGACGAAGGGGAGACTGAGTTTAGTAACAAAATAAAAGTTGCAAAGGTACTTTTTCCAATTTATGAAGCTTCCGCAAGCTTAGCTTATTGAAAAAAAATCATACCTGCATATTTAGTACTTATATGGTTTTCTAATGACATTTTATGTGAAATTTCACACCTTTTAAACCTTTGTATGATAGAACATACTTCGATGATATTGCATTTCATAGCGATCACGAGGCAACATAAAACAAAGGAATGCTATTACTTTGCTATCGTATGTAATACTGTCTGACCAGGTTTACAAGACAAAGTATGCTAATGAAGCAATACTATATATATAAAAAATATATTGGTAGTGGAAATATTACTGGCCTGGCTAGTGAGTAGTTTTTGACTAATTCGTAAAAATGAGGTTCATCTATAAGAGATTAAAAGTGTCTGGCAAAGGAATGCAAAAAGTGGCTTGTGACGCCCTGTCTCGCTCGCGTCGACTGCCCCTTTGGCTGAGAACGGGGTCGTCTGCTCATTCTGTGTTCAACGCGCTTCCCTTTCTAAGACATCAGCAATTCTTTGCTCTGACCCAGAGTTGCTTGCGTATGCGAGTGTACATGGCGACAGCATTTGTATGTTGAGACTGCTATCCCTGCGGAAGAGGCTTGCTGCTTCCTGCTGTCCTGTTCCAGGAGGGCGAAGCACAGGCTACCTGGCAGGTGGCGGAGGGGAGGTGACCACGGGAGGCGCAGGAGGGACACCAGCTTCTCCGCAAGGTGGCATCGTGCCAATGGCGCCGCCGCCGACATTCTTTTCAGGTAAATTCATTGCAGTAATATTATTCTCATTTGGCAGTCAATGTCATTGTAAAATTGCGGGAGCACGCAGTACAACCTTTGGCTTGGCATCAGCTAATGCTCTATGCAGGATGTGCCCACCTGTTTGTTGATAGACACTCTGCCTCCACCTGCTTGCCAGTGCCAACTATTTGTTGACATTATCTGTGCTTCCGTCTACCTGTTGATATGCAGAACTAGTTCAGGTGAGGTGCACGCACAATATTTGTTATTATTATTATTCTATATCCAGTATTACCCTGAATGGAGGCGAAATAGTGCGCTTGCCCTTCCACAAGCCTTTCCTCTTCTTCTAAGTATTTTTGTCAGCGCCCAAACAACAAACAACACGGAGTCACAAATGTCACCGGCGCTCGCTGAGATGCTGCTACAGGCGCGAAAAACTTTTCATTGGAGCCATCTTGCACCTCTGCGTTTTTCGAATAGCTTCCAAACATTGTTTAATTAACATTCTGATATACGTTTAAAATAATAACAGCAAATCTTCACGATTAAAATACAAATAATGTTTCTTACCAAAATTATTATTTCCTTAATGAAAGTTGCTAATTCAAACATAACTTTGAGAACATACAAATATCAGCGGCCAAGAAGAGCCAAAGTTGGCAAAAACGACACCAGACTGCAAGCACACACACACACGCATACACACATACATACACACAAACACACACATGCACACATATATACATATGTACACATACATACGCATATATACATACACACAAAACACACACACACACACACACACACACACACACACACACACACACACACACACACATATATATATATATATAATATATTATATATTATTATATATATAATATATATATATATGTATGTATGTATATATAAATTACGTGTCCAAAGTGATCTGTGATAGTTACACAGGAGAGAAAAATTCGTGAATGTATAGAGCATATAATCCAACCAAAATAGAATGAATAATTCATCTGATAACCTCACAAGTTTATAAAATGTATTATCGGACCATACGTACGCGGGCTGTTTAAACCAAAGGAGTGCCAGAAAGTGCCAACTAGGAATACTAGGATTCATTACAGTGTTAGAGAAGTTCATTAGTTCATCGAGAGTGCCTCAATATTCAGAATCAGTGAAAAGAAAATAATAATAATAATCTCCCCATGAAAAGTATACCAAATTACGAAAGCATTAGGAAATGATAAGCAACACCTGTGCCACAGGTCGCCGAGTAACAGTGCCAACGCGCGGGCATTAGTTTCCACTCAAGTAGATTTGCTAAGGAACAGTCAACGGCCAGTATGTAATACAGTACACACAAAATCAGGTAGTTAAAAATGGTTCCCATAAGCGTAAAGTATCATCTGACATTCGACAGAAGAAACGTCGATAAATCAAGTAATAATAAGCGTAATTCAAGCTTTGGCACCTCAGATGAGCGCCAGACGCCGACCCCATGACCTGCGGTCAGCCGAGGCCGCACCCCGTTAGGCTTAACAACAGCTAAGGAATGCGACGCCGCTCCGAAAAATTGCCAGATACAAAATCACCCTTATAACTCCCTTTATCCCAAACCCATCCTTACCCCTCCAATCATCCTAAATCCTCCCACACACCCGCATCCTTCCCTCAATTCCTCTGCTGCAACACTACAATTTAAGGACATTATAATGCATGGGCTCATTATAATGGAGTGCGTGTGTGCGCCTATGCAGACTGTTCATACGTTCGTGCGCGAGTATGAGCGCGTAGGCACGAAAGCGCGCAGGTGCATATGTGCGCATGTACATGCGTATATATGGTACAGGTTCATATGAGTGTACGAGTTTAAATTCATGTGCGGATACATGGGTATGTATGCTGCTGTTGTCTACGTAAGGCTATAAGGTTCCATATAGCTTTGTGATAGAGTACATATTATGGGTATGTTCCGTGCTTATACATGAGGGTATACATGGGTTTAAAGGCGTAAATATGCAAATTTGTACATATGGTGTATATATTCATGCATGAATGTGTAATTTACTGTGTATATAAGCATGTATATATGTGTATGTGTATATAGGTATATATAATGTGCGTGTTTATGTGTATGTGGGTGAATGTAGGTAGACATATGTAGGTATTTATATGTGTATACGTAAAGGTATACGTATACGTGTGTGCAGGATGTAGGAAGGTGGATAAATAATTAAGTATATGTATGTATGTGCGTATGTATGTACGTAGAGGTAGTTATATGTAAAGCAAGTACAGATTAAACACATATGTAAAGGGGGGGGGCACTAGTGTATGCTGCAAATGTATGTGCTCATATACGGATGCGTGAGCACATGCAGGGATAGATATATGCGTTTAATGATAGGTAGGTTTGCGAGGTATGCAAAAAGGGGTGTTTACATATACACGGGTGAGTATACACTCATGTATACTCACTCACTTATCAATAACATATAACAAGCGCATAAACGGACAGGCGATGTGAACATATGACTAGGTCAGACTATGATGGACATGTATGTAGTTATTTATAACGTAAGAATAAGTATCCATATCCATAAGCATAGATACAAGAATAAATGTGTATGCATATGCATATGCGTGGGAATGAGCATATGCGGGAATAATGAATATGTCTGCATCAGGTGCACATACGCACAATGAAGTTAATAAAAAAATAAAATCACATATATGCACTTCTGATAATTAAGCCCAGCTCACGGGAGTAGTGAGCAGGCCGTGCATTGCCGCTCCTAAGTCCACACCAGGTAGGACCAAACCTGCTGGGGGGACTTATCAATGGCATTCCGGCTAAATATTCCCCTCCCACCAAGATACACCTAAGCCAGTAGGTGGGAGGTAAATCGGCTGTCCACCTCCATGAAAAACACACCAGAATGGCCCCCATTCCCCGGAGGCGAAGGAGCCCTGGTTACGGCGGCGATCAGGATCGCCCGGAGCAGGGGTGCTAAAAATATCCGGGTAAAGACAGGCCGCCCCACGTTGATGAACCTTTGCACATACAATATAAGGACCATGAGAACTGAATCCGACTTACTAGCTTTACTAGAGGAACTCTCTTCCATTAAATGGGATGTAGTAGGACTCTGCGAAGTTAGAAGACTAGGTGAAGAGCAGAAGTTATTAAATGAGGGACACGCTCTATTGGAGAGGAAACCTCTGGGTAGCAAACAGGAATTAGGGGTAGGATTCTTAATACACAAACGCTTAGAAAAGAACATGTAGAATTCTATAGTGTCAGCGAAAGAGTGGCTTCTGTAAAATAAAACTAAACACTAGGTACAACTTAAAAAATTATTCAAGTCTATGCTCCAACCTGCAGCCACAGTGATGAAGAAATAGAGAGCTTCTATGAAGATGTTCACTTAGCCACGAGAGAAAAAAACCCATTTCACAATAATTATGGGGGATTTTAATGCCAAAATAGGTAAAAAGACAGAGGGCGAAACCGCAGTAGGGAACCATGGAATAGGCACTAGGAACGAGAGGGACAAATGCTAGTCGAATTTGCGGAGGCTCTCGATCACTCAGTATCATGAATACATTCTTCGAAAAAAGACTAGAACGGAAGTGGACATGGAAGTCGCCTTCTGACGTCAAAAACGAAATTGACTTCATAATTTCAAATAGGCGCGATATAATAAAAAATGTAGAGGTTATAAATAAAGTAAATGTAGGCAGCGACCATAGAATGGTGAGAGGCGAAATTAAAATACATCTCAGAAGGGAAAGGAACAAACTAATGAGTAAACCACAGCCAAACTTGGCTAACTTGAGGATCAGAGCAACAGAATTTAGCCTAAACATCCAAAACAGATATTCACTCCTCCGCGACGAAGATCTCAACATCGACCAAATCAATAAACAGTTCAATGACATAATAAAAGAAGCTGCACTTGAAGTAGGCGGAAAGAACGACAATCGAAGCTCCAGCAAGCTCTCGGTAGAAACTAAACAGCTTATGCAAAAACGTAGAGACATGAAAGTATCGTCAAATAGGGACAAGATAGAATTGGTTGAACTAACAAAGACCATAAATAAAAAGAAGAGGGAAGATGTACGGAAATTCAATACTCAAATAATAAATGAAGCAGTGATTTCAGGTACCAGCATGAAAGCAGCTAAAAGAAGACTAGGAATAGGGAGAAATCAAATGTATGCAATTAAGAAACCAGACGGAGAAGTAACACATAACAAGAATGAAATCATCAAAGTAGTGGAAGACTTTTACAGGGATCTATACAACTCAAACGAACAGCCACAAATAGAAGCAAACGCGGTAACTAGCGACGTACCTAATATCACAAAAGAAGAAATAAAAAGAGCACTTAAAGGCATGAAGAGAGGGAAAACACCAGGCGAAGACGGAATTAGTATAGACCTCATATTAGATGCAGGAGACATCGCAACAGTGAAACTAGCCAATCTTTTTAACAAATGTCTTCTCAGCGGAAAAACTCCGAAAGCCTGGAAAAATGCAACAATTATCTTGTTACACAAAAAAGGCGATAAAAAGGATTTAAAAAATTACCGACCCATAAGCCTCCTTTCGGTTACTTACAAACTGTTCACGAAAGTCATTACAGCTCGCATCTCTGACAGTCTGGATTCCAGCCAGCCTAGAGAACAGGCAGGCTTCCGCAGCGGATTCTCAACAACAGATCACATCCACACGCTCACCCAAATAAGAGAAAAAGTAAACGAATATAGGAAACCCCTGTGTATGGCATTCATCGATTATGAAAAGGCATTTGACTCTGTACAAATACCAGCAGTATTAGGTGCTATTCAACAACAGGGAGTTGAGGAGGTATATTGTAATATATTGGAAGATATATACAAAGATGGGACAGCAACCATCAAACTCCACACAGAAACCGATAAAATACCAATTAAAAAAGGCGTTAGACAGGGCGACACCATCTCACCAAAGCTGTTTACAGCCTGCCTCGAGGAAATATTCAAGAAACTAGAATGGGAAGGGAAGGGTATCAAAATAGGAGACGAACACCTAAACAACCTAAGATTTGCAGACGACATTGTTCTCCTTAGTGAATCAGCTGATGAACTGCAGCAATTAATAAACGATCTGAATAGAGAAAGCCTAAAAGTCGGACTTAAGATGAACAAGAAAAAGACTAAGGTTATGTTCAACAGCAGAGTCCCACTCAAACAAATACATGTACAAGGCGAAGCACTAGAGGTAGTAGACAGGTATATATACCTAGGACAACTCGTGCAGACAGGCACATCAAGTGAACAGGAAATAAAGCGACGAATCAGTCTAGGCTGGAGTGCCTTCGGCAGGCACAGTAGCACACTAAGAGGTTCCTTGCCATTGTGCTTAAAAAGAAAAGTCTTTAATCAATGCGTCCTCCCAGTTATGACCTATGGGTCAGAAACATGGACTACAACCAGGTTACTGGAGAGAAACATATATATATATATAATATTATATATATATATATATATATATATACATATATATATATATATATATATATATATTATATATATATATATATAATATATATATTATATATATATATATATCCACACCCACACACAGACCGGATGTGAAGGCCAAGAAGTGCGAGCCCGGCGCACAGACGGCCAGCGGTCAGCGCCAGCCGGGCGACAAGAAGAGACCTGGAATGCGCCAGCGACGTGGCGAGCACAGGAAGACAGCGGGAGCACTGCGGGCGCGACCACCGCCCAGCCACAGCGACGGGGAGTATGCTGGGGCTGTTGGAGGCAGAATGAAGAATCCATTTAATTTGTAGAATAAACTAAGGTGAAAATGATTTTAAAAATACGAGAAAATAACAATTGGAAAAAATACACATGCGTTCATGAATGTGTAGTTACAGGGAGAAAGAAGGAATGGGGAGATGAGAGAGGCAAGAACGGGGAGGAAAGGGGGCGGAGGGAACATCTCGCTCTGAAGACAAACATACGAGTATTGCTAAAGCAGAATTCAGAAATCATTGTTAGAATCACAGCTGAAGGTGAGGTCCCTAGGTGATTTTTTTTCTTTAGTTCTTTATTAATGCGAATTATTAAGAGTTTAACGTGATGTAGATGAAAATTCTTTGCTGTAGAATTCATCAACAGTCACTGGTTTCTTATACACAAAATATAACATAAGGGAAAACTAAGAGCTTAAAGTCTAAACGAAAAAAACTCTGCCTAAGAGCCATATCGTGGAGGATATTTGGAGACAACTAATTCTCTCTCCGTCTCTTTCTCTATATCTGTCTTCCTCTTTTCTCTGTCTGCCCTTCTGCAGCTCTTTTTCTTAATCTATTTGCCGGTCCATCAACTCTGTCTGTGCGATCCTCCGTCTGTCTTTCCATTTCTGTCTATCTTCTTGTCTCTCTCATTCTCTGTGTCTGTCCGTCAACTCTCTGTATGTCTGTCTACTTCTCTGTTTCTGTCTTTGTCTTCCTCTCTCATCCACTCTTCCTCCTTCCCTTACTAATTTTCTGCAAAGGACAGAATTAATTAACAATGATACTGATGCCTCGAGGTAACATAACGATGTGATGACACTGATGCTAGCAGTCAGCCATCTTATCAGTGCTAATTACGTGTACAGAGAAACGTATCACACACAGGATCAAAGGGACTTTGATTAACACAGTTGCATATCCAGGTGTGATCTCAGCGAAGTCACGATGCACTGTGCCTTTCTGAATGAGGATTGGTAGCTTCATTTAGTCTTAACGAGAGGCGATTTCAATTGCCTTCTCCTCTTTTTCCTACGCCCTTTCATTCCCTCTTGATATTCAACCTACCCTACACTGTCCCTCAAAACATCGCAATAACACTAACAAAAGAGATAGATAGAAAGAGAGAGAAATGGGAGATGGAGAACGCATTATCAATAATACTGACTTGTAAACAGAGTTCATTGTAACAAGTAAGGAAACGGTATATTTGATAATGAATAACATCACAATATATAGCTGGATTATTTATGATAATCAATATTTACGCATATATTCACATACAGTGCTGACTTAATGGCAAAACAGATATAAATGAAAACATTGAAACTAAATGGAAAATGCCAACAAACTAAATAATATATGTCTAACACCAAACAAGCATGTTTTACATAAAATTTATTAATACCAGAAGTCCTTACATTATATATACACATATATATATGTATATATAATGGTATATATATATATATATATATATATATATATATTATATATATATATATATATATATATAATATATATATATATGCACACACACACACACACACACATATATATATATTCATTATAATCATGTTTATGTATATCAAATTATAAATCATACATATGCATATGGTTATACATATTACATGCAGTACGATTATATGTACACATATTTTTACATATATGTGCATGCATATATATAAAATAAAAGACATTCACCAGAAAATACATATTTCCAATTATCACTCTGCGGTACCTGGGCCCTCGACGGCAAGTGGTTAGTAGAACTAACCACCACATAAATCACGAAATATGCATAAATTTGATTTTCCGTTGCGGTGAAGATATTCACCTTATAAACAGATAGTATGTATAAAAAAGAATGTAAAAAAAACGAAGAAATATAATTTGACGCCAGATGGTTAAGAAAAATTACAGTAGCAACATCAGTTAAAGATGACGCTAATATTAAAAGAATGACTGATGGATATAATGATAATGATCATTAAGAAGGAGTAAGAAGTAAGTAATGAATGATAACAAAAAAGTAAAGGTGAATGATTAATAATTGCTAATTGATAAATAATTGATGAATGATAAACAATAAGTAATATCATATAAATAATCGGTAATGAGCAATAAAAAACAAAAAGTATTTTATCACAAACAATGAATTACAATCAACAAACAATAAATAAAAATCAACAAACAATAAATCACAGTTAACAAACAATGAATCACAATCAACAACCAAACAAATAAAAATTAAACAAACAAAGAAATCACAGTTGACAAACACCAAATGAAAATTAACAAACAACAAATCAAAATAAACAAACTACAAATAAATATCAACAAACAATAAAATTAACAAACAACAACACTAACAAATGAACACTCCCAAAGACAAACCAACAAAGGAAATCTCTTTGGCACAGAGCACATGAACAGCCTAATGGCGGCGCGACCTCAAGCTAAGGACGAGGCTCAGACAAACTACATCATCTCTGGCAGATTGGCTCCGGGTCTGGCTGGCACCGTGGCACCGTGGCACCGTGGCACTCAGAGGGGATGTCCGGGTGCGGTTTTTGAGATTGGGAAATGGTCTGGATTTTTTTTTAGGAATATTAGTATGGTATACTACTATGAATATAATATTTAATATGACTATTATTATCAATATCGTTATTGTTCTTTGTTATTATTGTTATTATTATTACTATTTTTATTATTATCATTATCATTATTATTATTATTATTATTATTATTATCATTATCATTATTATTATATTGCTGTTATTATCATTGTTATTATACTATCATTATTATTATTATATCATTATCATTATTATTATACCATTCTTATCATTATTATTTCTATCATGAATATTATTATTATTATTATCATTATATTATTATTATTATTATTATCATTATTGATTTATCATCATTATCATTATGATTGTTATTATCATCATCCTATCCTCATCATTATTATTACTCTTATCAGCATTTTCATTACCATTGTTATTATTATGTGTGTTATTATTATCATCATCATCACTTGTAATTGTAATGATGATAATAGCAACACTAGCAACAATGATTGTGATGATGATAATAATAATAATAATAATAATGATAATAATGATAATGAGAATAATAATAATAATAATAATAAAGACAATGATATAATGATGATACTACTCTACTACTACTATACTAATAATAATGATGATGATAATGATGATGATGATTATGATAATAATAATAATAGTAATAATAGTAATAATAGTAATAATAATAATAATAATAATAATAATAATAATAATAATAATAATAATAATAATAATAATAATAATAATAATAATAATAATAATAATATATGACAATAGTAATAATAATAATAACAAAGAACAATGATGATATTGATAATAATGATAGTTATAACAATAATGATAGTAACACTAATAATGATAAATGATAATGATGATAATAATGATAAGAATAGTGATAGTATAATGATAATGATAATAATGATAATGATATAATAGTAATAATAATGATAAAGATAATAATTATAAAATGATGATAATAATGATAAAGATTATTATCATCATTATCATTATAATCGTTATCATAATTACTGTTATTGTTGTTATCATTATCCTCATCCTCTTCATCATGATCATTACAACATCAATGTCATACTACTTA
>NW_020872922.1:839731-849731 GCF_003789085.1 Penaeus vannamei
CCAAACGTCATTCTTCCTCAACAACGTTATGAAATAGATCACAAACTTTACGACTGATTCACATTTTCCACAAGCCTATGGATATTTTCTTCTAAACTGCCTAATCTACACGAAAAAGAATGAGGCAGGTTTATGACGAAGGAAAAAGAAAAAATCAGTAAGTAATGACAACCGGTACATTCAGCCAAGGAAGTCTTTACGGCAACTCCCATTACATTGTGACAAAAGATGAAATAAAAATAAACGCTTCTTTGGCTGGATGCTCCCATTGTGTCTTTTTACGCATCAGGAGAGACTATGATCATAACCTGAATGCTGAGGATATTGAAATAATTGTTTTATTAATTTTGCTCAATTCCTTATATGGTTGGCATCCAGAATTGCTTTAAAAGAAAAAAAAAGGAAATATCAGGTGTGTTATATCCTGAGATCTTGCTAAGTACACTTTGCACTTTATTTTCAATTGTAGCTTAGATGTATGATGAAATGTATGGTATGGCATGTATGTATGTATGTATTGTATGTATGTGTATGTATGTAATACAACACCGTATGATATAGTAATAGATATTTGCGTTATGTGTATGCATATTGATAAATCATTGTATATATAACAATACTATATATACACTAATCTATATATTATATATATAAGATTATATTAGACTATAATATAGTATATTATATTCTATAATGCATATATGATTATATATAGTATATAGTATATATATATATATATATAGTATATCATAAGTATATAATATATCTATGATATATAGTATAATATATATATTTATATATTTATATATTTAATCTATATATCATAATATATGTATGTGTGTGTTGTGGTGTGTGTGTGTGTGTGTGTGTGGTGTTGTGTGTGTGTGTGTGGTGTGTGTGTTGTGTGTGTGTGTGTTTGTTTTGGCGTGTTATGTATGTGTGTGTGTTTGTATGTATGTATTACACATGTAGATAGGCAGGTAAGTAGGATATAATGTCAAACATTGAATTTATATTTCTTGCTCTTTATTATAGTTTTGCTACCAACCCGTGCCCGCGCCTCCGCCTCGGCCCGGCCGAGGGAGCGGCCGCGGGCGGCGGCAGGATCTGCCGCCGCGGGGAGCCAGCCCGCCGTCGCCGCCTCGTGATCGCCGCGCCTGTTTCACCCGAGTAGCTGCAAGGAGGTCGTAATGTTCGTCCCACCTGGATTACCTGCGTGTGAGGTCGAGAGGTTGGAGGGTACATTCCTATCTCGTCCTCTTACATATCCCGCAGTCCTCTTTAATATCTGGTGGGACTGGGTACAACTGGCTGGTGCCCGTATATTTCAATCTGGGGCTGCGCGGTCTTGTCTGGTCGGCGCCCGTGGACCACGAATCAAGGCAGCGCTCAAGAGTAAATCGTGACCTTGCCTGACTCGGGCTGTATGCAACACCACGTGAATATCTTCCTTTGGCTGATTCGAACAGTCGAGCATCATTGCCCGGTATATTCTGCTGGGTAATCTGCTCCACGCTGTTGATATCGTTACCATTGTTACAACGTTGTTAGTCTGGTCAACAGAGCTCCGTTAACCTTTATCTCTATGAATATATCGTACTTGTGTATTAACGGCATTCCCAATACCTTACTGCCTATCGGGAACTGTTCCATTTAAATGTAAATACACCAATCTTCGAAATTTAGTCTTCGCACGAGGCTGGAGATAACGGGGGCGTAACACCAGAACATAGTCAACCGCTATATACAAGAAACAACAGTGATGATCCTCTGTTTACTTTGACTATCTGTTTGGGAAAGCGACTTGCCATTGCCTTGCGGTTTCGGTCGTAGGAACTTTGAATAATTTTATAACCACATATCAAAAGAAAAGACGCACCATTAGAAAAAATATTCTATAAATTGCAAGAGAGAAAATATCTGCCTGTTTGTCTCCCCCCCCCCCTCTCTTCTCTCTCTCTGTCTCTGCTCTCTCCTCTCTCCTCTCTTCTCTCTCTCTCTCTCTCTCTCTCTCTCTCTCTCTCTCTCTCTTCTCTCTCTCTCTCTCTCTCTCTCTCTCTCTCTCTCTCTCTCTCTCTCTGTCTCTCTTCTCTCTCTCTCCTTCTCTCTCTCTCTCTCTCTCTTCTCTCTCTCTCTCTCTCTCTCTCTCTCTCTCTTCTCTCTCTCTCTCTCTCTCTCTATATTATATATATATATATATATTATATATATATATATATATAGTATATATATATGTATGTATATATATTCATATATGTTTTTATATATATTATATAATATATATATATATATATATATATATATATGTATATATATATATATAATATATATATATGTATAATATATATATATATATTATATATATTTATATATATATATGTATATATATAATATATATATATATATATATATAATATATTAAACTATATATGTATATGGTATATATATATATAGTATAATATTTATAATATTATACATATATATAATATATATATATTATAATACTATATAATACTATATATATAATAGTATGTAATATTAATATAAATTTATATAATTATATATTATATATATAGTTTAATATATATATATATACAATACATATATATATATATATTATATATAATATACATATATATATATATATATATATATATGAATTATATATATACATATATGAATGATATAACATATACATATATACATTATACATATGGTATAATATAATATATGAATATTATATTATGTTATTTTATATATCATGATAATATATATATATATGTATACCTATATATATATGATGTATATAATTATAACATATATATATATAGTACGTATATATAGTATATAGTATTAATAAATATATATATATATATATATTATATATTATATACTAATTATATATACTATATAATAGTATTATATATAATGGTATATTAATATTATAAAGATATATATATATATATATAATTAATATATATATATATTGTATATGTAATATATAGTATATATAATATATATAGTATATATAATATGTATATATATATATATATTAAATATATATATATATATATAAGATAGTAGATATAGATATATTACTAATGTGTGGTTGTGTGTGTGTGTAGTGTGTTGCGTTGTGCTAATGCATATAATAATTTATAAATTATAATAATATATAGGATATTCTGTATATATATATAATATATATAAATATATATATATATATTATGTATATATACATATATATATACTAATAGATATAATATATTATTATATATTATATATAGTATAGGTTGCATGGTACACAGAAACACCACGTGTGTATCAATATATATAAATATAATATATATTACATAGTAAATATATATATAATTAATATCATATAATAACAATATACTATAATATAATATAATATTATATATACTATATATAATCAGGCAAATATATAATATATAAATGTGTGTGTGGTGTGTGATGTGTGTGTTGTGTGTTGTGTGTGTGTGGTCGTAGTGTGTGTTGTGTTGTGTGTGTGTGTTTGTGTGTGTGTTGTGTGTGGTCGTGTAGTGTGAGCGTCTGCGATTGTGTGTGTGTGTGTGTGTGTGTGTGTGTGTGGTGTGTGTGTTGTGTTGTGTTGTGTGTGTGTGTTGTGTGTGTGGTGTGTGGTGTGAGCGTCTGGGTCTGCGAGTGTGTTGTGTGTGTGTGGGTGGTGTATATATATATATATACTATAAGATATATATATATACTAAATATATATTACCTTATATATAATATACAAAATTATAATATATATATATTATAATCATCCATATACGATAATATTAATTAATATATATATATATATATATAAGTATAAAGTATACTATATATATAATAATATAATATATATAAATATATAATAATATAATATATATAGTATGTATATATATAATATATATATATATATATATATGTGTGTGTGTGTGTGTGTGTGTGTGTGTGTGTGTGTGTATGTATGGTATGTATGTATGTATATCATATATATATATACCTATATATACTATATATATATATATATATATATATATATATATATATATATATATATATGTGTGTGTGTGTGTGTGAGTGGTGTGTGTTGTGTGTTGTGTGTTGTATGTATGTATGTATGTATAATACATATATATATATACTATCTATATATATATATAATATTATTATATATATATATAGTACATATAATATATGTATGTATGTATGTATGTATGTATGAATATATGCACACTAATTTAATTAATTATATATATCTATATATATATAACTATAATATATATATATATATATATTATATATTATATATATATAGTATATTTTATCTATATATATATATATATATAATATATGTATATGTTGTTGTACTTATATATGTTTATGTACATATCATATTAATATACTAATATATATATATATATACTATACTATATAATATATATAATATATATATATATATACTATATATGATATATTTATATTTATATCTATATATTATAAATATTATAATATAATATATATATATATAATATAGTTATATATATATATATATGTATATATATATATTATATATCTATATTATAATATACTATATAACATATACTGTATCTTTAACAATTTGATAATATATACATATGTGTATATAACTATAATATATATAATTATATAGTATATATATATATATACTATATATATATATATACATAGCAACATATAATATATATTATATATATATATAGTTATATATATATAATTATATATTATATATATATATATAATATGGTATATTATTATATATTATCAGTGATACCTAGAGACCATTAATTACACTAGCAGGGCCCAGACTTCTCTCAATTTCATCAATGCGGTGTTATTCGGCAGTTCCACCTTTGCCCCTGATTGAAATTCCCTTTCCTAATCAACACGGATCAGCTTCTGCCACTCCCTGCGGACACCTGCGTTTGCCTCTCAAGGCGATAGTAATTTTATCGTTTACTAGCATATGAGATCGGCGTTTACACACGAAGCCTCCAGTCGACGCATGTCCAAGACGTAACATAAATACACACAATCCACAGCCAGATATATAACATACACTGATTAATAATAGCTAATAATAATCATAAAATACATAAGTTTAATTCATTCAGAAATATAAAATAAATATATTTAACCACTTATACATTTTTCTATAATATTGTAAAAAAAAACTGTTATATAATATATATATATAAGTATCTAAGTAAATGATTATTGTGTATAAGTTATATATGTGTGTGGTGTTGTGTGAGTAGTTGTGTGCACTGAGCTAGTGTGTGTGCAGTGTGTGTGCTGTATTGTGTTATAACATACTACTACATATAAATCTATATAAGAGCTCTAAATATGTATATATACTATATATATATATAGACATATATATAAAAATAAAATACTAATTAACATCTAATTACAATATTACTATCTTATTATACATTTAACTGAGTATTTTCATATAGATATTTATAGTTATGTTTTTATATAGAATATATTTATATTACTATAATATATATTATGGACATAATATACATAGGAATATTATATTATATTACTATATATTATATATATAATTATGTACAATAATCAAATATATATATATATATGCATATCATTAATGCTAACGCCTAACTAACTCAACTAATCTATAACTATAATACCTATTAATATATATATATATATATATATATAGCACTGTACTATACAAATACACCACATCATCTCTCTCCTCTCTCTCTCTCTCTCTCTCTCTACATTGTCTCTCTCTCTCTCTCTCTCTCTCTCTCTCTCTCTCTTCTCTCCTCTCTCTGCTCTCTCTCTCTCTCCTCTCTCTGCTCTCTCTCTCTCTTCTATATTATGATAATATACTTATGATATATATATATATATACTATATATTATATATCGTATAATAACCCTATATATATACTTCTTAATATATACCTACCCCCCACCTATTATATGTCGTCGTCAACACACACACAATACCACCACAAGTATGCTGTGTGATGTGTGAGATCATCGTCACACATGCGTGTGTCTGTGTGTCGATGTGAGTACTGACAGCTGTGTGTGTTGTGTGGTGTGTGATGTGTCGTGTGTGTGCTGGCTATAATATACATACCTAACATTACAACAACCTCCTGTACAGTCCTATATCTTAGCTCACCTATATATTATTAATACTATACTTCACATACACTAATACTATGTATATGTCTAATACTTTAACTATATATAAATACTCATACTATATATAACTATACAACTATATCTATATATGTATCTATGTAATAGTATTTTATACACACACACACACACACACACACACACACACCCACACACACACAACACACACGACACACACACACAACATATATATATAATAGTATATATATACTATAACTTACCCTATACTATATATATATATATATTATAATATATGTATGTTATCACACACACACGCACACACACACACACACACACACACACACACACCACACACACAACACAACACCACCACTACACACACACCACACACACACACACACACACACCACACACACACACACACACACGCACAGCTCACACACACACACACACACACACACATTACACAACACACACACATACCACACACACACAACACACCAAACACACACACACAACACACACACACACACTCACAACACACACACAACCAACACACACACACACACACACATATAATCAACACTGTATATATTATATATATATAATGATATATATATATATAACTATATATATATATATCATTATATATATATATATATATATATAGAACACACAGCACACACACCACCAACACACCACACACACACATAATAAATATGTTTATATATGTATATATATATAAATACTTATATATATATATTTATATTATAGTAACATATATATGATATATATATACATATTATATATAATATAAATAACATATATATACATGATATATATTGATATATGTTATATAATACTATAGTTTATATTATATAAAAAATATATACTTGCTCACCTAATATCTCAATATCATAGTTTTATAGTATCAATATATTATAATATATTTCAATCTAACATACATACAACAATTTAACTATAATCAACACAACTAAATAAGTAAGTATAATACTTAGCAATATACTTATAATCATACACAATATATATATATATATATATATTACATTTATATGTAGATATTTAATCAGTATTCACACATATATTGTATAGTATACTATACTATATATAATAATACATATATATATTTATATATATAATTAACATACTATAGACATAAACAACCTCACTTATATCATGCATATAATATATTATATATATATATATCAATATTGTAATCTATATACTATATATATAATGTATCTCTCTCTCTCTCTTTCTCTCTCCTCTCTCTCTCCTCCTCTCTCTCTCTCTCTCTTTATATATATATATATATAAATATATATATATTAATATATAATATATAATACTAATATATAAAGTAATATATATATATATATATGTTGTCTGTGTGGTGGTGTGTGTGTGTGTGTGTGTGTGGTGTTGACCCTCCAGCTGTGTGCGTGTGTGTGCTGTGTGTACTATAATACCACGACCTAAGTATACCTATAATATATACTAACTAACACACTTAAACAGTTATATAACTCAAATATTATATTCATATATACGCATGTATCTTGAAATATATACTACATCATATATTATACATAATACTGTATGTAAATGTCATAATTTATAACACACACAACACACAAACCAAACC
Source organism: Penaeus vannamei (assembly GCF_003789085.1). NCBI lineage: Eukaryota > Metazoa > Arthropoda > Malacostraca > Decapoda > Penaeidae > Penaeus > Penaeus vannamei. Next base: position 847,614 of record NW_020872922.1, read on the forward strand.
TATACCCCACACATAACATGACCATACATACAACTTTATATATAAATAATATATATATATATATTATATTAATTTATAATCGTATGATATGTGTTTTTATACCCCACCACACACACTCACACTAACGCACCACACACACACACACTACACACACACACACACAGCACACACACACACACACACCACACACAACACACAACACACACACACACACACACACCACGAGCACACACACACACACACACCAACCACACACACACACACACACACACACACACACACACAACACACACAACACACACACCACCACACACACACCACACCACACACATGTGGCCAACAGTGATCTACCCTGCCATGCGCAGTAGTATCTAGACCCTATCTATGAAGAAGGACTATAGCACCTGAGGCATGAATACCCAGTTGTATTCATGTACCAGTGATGGCCGGTCTGTACAGGGATGGACATTCCTTTTCCACAAAACCAGTACCTACTTTGTGGAAATGAGGTCGACTGATCTGTCCACAAAGTACTAGAAACACTACAGGCGACTGAGGAAGATCTGGTTTTATATGCCTTCATTAATCCCATAAGAGACCACGGCATCATCATTTACAGCACTTGATACATCGATAAGTCAACTGCGGTGACTACCTAGTTGGCCTTTTCTGCAATGCCTGTCTTCCCCCAATAGTGAACAAGAACTTCCAAAACATTTCACGAATGAGAAGGGATTTCTCAACTCTTGGGGTGGATTTTGTAATGTCAGACCCTGTCTATTGGTCTCTAGTAATTGAATGATGACTGAAATCCGCCTCCTTCCTGAAAGAACAGGTAATGATGCAGACGCAATGCCTTTAGGCACAGCAGGGACACTTCACAGGCATGTCCCTGATGCACACCGATAATGTGTGTTTGACGCCAGATTCCGTATTTGAGTTTGGTCTTGCAGTGGTCCTGATGCTATATTCTTCTAGCAATCAAAGCACAAAAGTAGCTGAGGCACACACGTACTAAGAGTGTAGATGCACGCTTTTAAAATCAATGAAGCGAACTAAAACTCCCTTCACTGTGTCTGGTTGTATCTTCCCTTGAACCCCATTGACCTGTGGTTATGACTGGAAACCCAAGAAAGACCTTCCCGATTTGGTATGTTACCGTCGTGACAGTTATGGTCAGATTCATGCAATCGTCATCAGTAATATTAGATCAAGATTATGAAGTTCTATCTTGGTATTTATGTACCTAATTACCTTCCTTAGGAAGCATCGGCTAATATGCCAAGGCATTGGTGGGCTTCAACATAACGAAACCAAAGCTACCAGTTAGGTTCAGGCCAACCATCTTTACATAGGGCCAGGGAGGGTGTGACCCCATTTTCCAGCTCAGAACTTGGGATGTACTTGGTCATCCATTTTCAGTGAACTACCAAGCCGGGAGGTCACTTCTCAGCGGGAAGAGGTCTTTCTCCAGGATTAATCTGGATGGAGGAAAGATATTCAAGCCACTGTACCGCAATACGGCGGTTCTCATCACGTCTTTACTTTTAGAGTGCTAAAATGGGGAAAGGGTTAGACATAGCGGGATGAACTACGCAATATGAACGACCTTTTCTCTTTTACTCTTTCTCTGCCTTTTTCACTTGCTTTCAGTCCTTCATCTAATCTCCCCCCCCCCCCCTCTCTCTCTCTCTCTCTCTTCTCTCTCTCTCTCTCTCTCTCTCTCTCTCTCTCTCTCTCTCTCTCTCTTCTCTCTCTCTCTCTCTCTCTCTCTCTTCTCACCTCTACCTACCCACCCTCCTTCCCTCTCTCTCGCTTTCTATCTATCTATCTCTATATTTCCTCTCACACCCCTTCATCACTCACTCATTAACTCTATTACTCACTCAAATTACTCCCTCTCTCTATCTCTCTCTCTCCCTCCTCCTCCTCCTCCTCCTCCTCCCCCTCCCTCCTTTCCCTCTCTTCCACTTCTTCTCTTTCTTGGTCTCTTTCTCTCACTCCCTCTTATTCTCCTCTCTCTCTCTCTCTCTCTCTCCTCTCTCTCCTCTCTCTCTCTCCTCTCTCTCTCTCTCTCTCCTCTCTCTCTCTCTCTCTCTCTCTCTCTCTCTCCTCTCT
>NW_020872922.1:854731-864731 GCF_003789085.1 Penaeus vannamei
CGCTCGACCGTGAATATGTCAATCCCAAAGGCACGTTTATAAAATCTGAAGCCGCCGCCGCATCATTATGACTCAGAGGCGTGTTTGCAGAGATGAGAGGATCAAGTCAAAGCCTCAGCTCAACACAAGTGATCTTTGGTATTATGTCAAGCGTAAGGGAAGTGATGATAATTGTATTATGTCCTCCAGTGACAACTGGATGGAATTCTCGACCTTATGAGAAGGATACGTTGAAACTACAGCAAATTACTTAACTGTGAAAACAAGAATGCAGATTATAGGTCATGTGAATATAACAGACAATTACGTTATCTCGAGTCTTGGGAAGGGTCAGCGAACCAGGTAAGATGTCCGGGTTGCATCAGTGGCAAGGGATAGGAACAAAAGGCGACATGGGAGCGCCGTGTGTATAGCGAACTAGGGGGGGGGGACACAATACCTGAATCTCGGTGGCGACATTCAGTACACTTGGCTGATGTATCGGGGACAGCGAGGAGGGATGGGGCAGACGCCTTTGGAGGGGAAGAGCTCTTGAGTCGTCCGTGAAGGCAACACGTCGGCATTATAGATTGGGTGGCAGGAAGAGTTATAGATCCGAATGGATACGATATTTGCGGGAAAGGTGCAATCGTGCTCATCGAGAGCATGAATCGCGGACATGGAAGATCAAGAAATACGGCATGATGACATGCAAATTATAATTTCATCTACTATCTGTTTCTTTTGCTGAGCTTGACTATATATTAATTATCAGGGATCCAAGTCTTATGACAGATATATATATAAGCCTTCGCGATAAATGAGGGATTATAACAGTAGCGCGGCCTCCTAAAGGGCAGGTTGTTTGTTTAAAGAATCATGCTAGGTACTTGTTCCCTAAATTGCTAACCGTGACTGATCTAAATTAAACACATGATTCACTTAAATGTGGTAAAATCTGTCGAGACTCCTACATTGAGCTACTGCACTCTCCATACGGTATCTAACATCGCTAACTGGATGCGTCAGGCCTAAAGGGTACTGAGAGGTAGGCGAGAGGAGAATATAGATAACCTCCCCGCCCGCCCCGCCTCACCCCCCCCCTCGCCTACCTTAGACAACCGAAAACATCGGCATATCAACAGAGGCCTCGTTGTGACCTTCTTGCCGTAGCGGCGCTCTGGTCGTGCTATCAGCACATTTATGTTTTGTCGAATCGATTTTTTGCAAGAGGTTTACTTGATTGAGTATAAGCCATCGCAGTGCCGTATAGTTTGGCTCTGATATAATCGATATCTGAATTATTGCCTTGTGTGCTATATATAGTTTGGGAGTAGTTCTTTTGGTAACATCTGAAGTGGAAATGGCCGGGTAGTTTGTAGCATCGACTCATGATTATCTGGCCCGCTTACTGTTAGTACTCTCTGATGCTTACTGAGGTGAAATGTGGTCCTTCGGCTATAAAAATTGAGATGTTGCCACTTGACGAGGCCAGGGCCTGCTTCTTATTAGACTATTACACCTATGCGATGAAACTGGAGCCACGTATGACGGTGAGTGCGCGAATATCTGGAAGTTTCGCTCGTCGGTGGTAGCGCACGCAGTGGAGGAGTAGGCATCTGCCATACGTGGTCGTAGGAAGATCTGGTATTACTGATTCGGCCATCGGGAGACCAACTCTCACACGAGAGATCGTGAAGATTTATTCGACTTCTAGTTGAGGCCATTTACCACGAAGCTGGGCTGAAGGTTGTGGTGTCGCGCCGACAGCACGTTGAGGGCAATGCAATATGCAGCTGCTTTGGGGAAAACTGGAGGTAATTTTGACTGGCGGGTGTTTGCTTTCCCGGCCGTCTCGGGCTAAAACAGTTCATATATTCTTCTCCTGGGGAGGCAATGTCAGCCTGTTTTGTTGTTTTTCTGCTGCAGCCAAAGATATGCGCTTTCGCCGGTCGTTTGATTTCATCTTTCGTATGTTCACGGTGTGTGCTCGATGTAAGCATCTGCGCGCTATATGAATCGTGTATCTTTTATCTTATGTGAGTGTCTGGGCATGTGTCTGTGTATTTGTGTGTGATGTAGCATATATATACTATAGAAAGTACATGGAGTACTGAAGCACGGAGGAATACGTGTTACATAGGTTCTTTCATAGCATACGTAGAATATAATCACACTCAGATAAGAGCTGAGTGATCACATTAGTGCAATATGGCATTATATGATAATAGCATTGAACTACGGTATAAAGTAGTAGAGTGCGGCAGGTGTACGTAATACGCTGTTATGAAGAGTTAAATAAATCTAATATAATTCCATATACTATGATATGATAACTCGTGTCCCTATAGATATAAAGGGCGAAGGATATCTCACTCTGATATTAATATTGGATATTACTAATAGATATGGAAAGTCGTTGTTAATGCGCCAATGATAGGTATGCGTCGACGAGCGGATAAGCGCCTCAGGTTATCCGGGCGACAGTTAAGTGTAGGAAAGTATAATGTACATGTATGTGTGGAGTGTTGTGTCGCTCGCGATAGTGTGTGGTGTGATGTTGTGTGGTGTGTAGCGTGTGTTAGTGTGGTGAGTTCGGTGGCTGTGTAGATATGCTTGTGCATTGTCTCGGTGTGGCACGTGATCCCATACTTAGTCAGTGTCGCTCGCTCACTCGCTCGTCTCTACGGCATAAGTGACTGTAGCGTCTAGTCCTGTGTGTTGTGATGTGCTACCGTTTTGCCCCTGTGGTGGACTCTGTCTTGCGCCTCTACAAGGGTGGCGACCGGGCTATTTGGTAATTTATGCTAATGCCAAGTCATGTCACCATTTAACTCGCTTTTAGGGAACATCACCACCACGCTCTAATAAGGAGCTTGGGCAACGCCTCTGTGGGATCTGTGGTTGTCATATATCTGTTGCTGGATGATTCAGGGCCTAGACGGGCCTGCCGTAAGTAAGGCATGTATAATGCCAGACAGCGTCAGGTGGGATGGACAGCAGGAAGAAGCGGTGTCAGCGCATTATGCAGCGGTGCCGTTGCATGCGGGAGCAAGTGAAAAGCTGGAAGTGTAGACTTTGTGAGAACGATTCTTCTGTTTTTGGCCAAGTGAGCAAATGGAGAGTCTAGCTTTCCTAACGCTCCAGGGTTGTCAGATCCGCTGTACGTCATTAAGAATGTGCTACTCACTCTCTATATACTGTAGGGACTTCATATAGTACACTCGACGAGTTTGTCAGTGTCGATTGTTCGGTGGCTTGTCTTTAGCATCGCAGGGTCGGAGATTTCCACTCTTGTTGTTACTCTTGCTGCTTGTGATAGGTAGTAATGTAGGTACATAGAGTCTTCTTAAGATCGCTGAAGTGTTGAGTGAGGTAACCGAGTTGAGGTGTGTAGATGCGTCGGACCATGTTAATGCTCGCTGCGGTCTCGCGTCGCACTCACTGCAGCGCGGGGCCGGTGGGGGCGCCGTCTGACGTCCGCGGTTCTGTCGCCCTCGCCCTGCGGCTCGGACTCGTGACTCACCGTCCACGCGCAGCGATGCTCCGGCTCAGAATTGGGTTGTTCACGGACAGTAGACTTATTCACTCGCGAGTGTATAGCATACTACGTTACTCGTAAACGAGGGGTCCATGAGATGTATACGTTAGTAGAAGTGTGTGAGATATGGATGGTGTGAGCACTTTGAGTACTCTATATATAGTTATGACTCACCTATTAATAATAATATAGCTATATATTGTATATGATAGTCAGGCGTTTAAATAGTATGTCACATATTGGTATAGCGATTCAGTATATATGAAGTACGGTATATATATACTATAATTAGTATATATATATAATATGATAGTATATATATAGTATAATGTGCGTAGAGTCGATTTTATTGAAATTAAAGAGTTGAATCTACGGGACTACTGCCAGTATGTGGTGGCCCTAGTAGGCGATGTGATTTTAGAGGGCGTATGCCCAGGTGAGCATGTGTGAATGTGCCTGATCATTTAGGAGGGGATCTATCGAGAGAGAACCGAGCGGTCTTACAATTAGACGCTTTGGTGAGCTGGCATCTAGGGTAACATTCATAATATGTGTGATGTTGATCGCTAAGAGGCATACTGGGAGCGGCCGATGTAGCGTTCTGTGTTGAAGAATGCGACACATTCATCGAGTTCACATATCGTAACTCGGGCAGGTTATAGGAAGGCGCAGAGATAGGGATGGGTTTCAGACATCCATATATCAGTGGAAGTACGTCATTACTCGCATCATACTACTCGACACATCCATGAAAACTCTTCTCATTGGATATGAAATAGGTGTGTTACCCAACCGCACAGTTTCGAACATGTTTGGGTATCCGTTTTGTTAAGATTGTTAATTTTGGTTGTAACTAATCAGATTATAATGGAGGCCGTGTGGGGGCAAGGATTGATTGCTTTCTAGGAAAAGGGAATTTCGTGTCTCGCACCTTATTTAGATTATTTCTACAAAACATAATGTTAGCTCTTGTTATCTTACCTTCCTTGGCCTGATTCAGGTATTTTCCTGCGCACACCCCCCACCCCATTTTTTACTGGTATCGTTTTGTATAACTAGTAAATGGAACGATGACTCGCCATAAAAAGAAGCTACTGTTGTTTTGCCCCTCGCCACTATTTACCTTTCTATTGTAACATTCTCTAAGCTACTGCCGAGGACCAGACATATGTTAACATGGTTTTTGTATAATTGCTGTACTCCGGGACTACTAAGTCTCCTGCTCGTCAGAAACCAGAGTTGGGACAAAGAATCACTGTAGAGCCCAGTCTGTTGCCATCACTCCGGGGTCGCATGCTCGCCCTCCACAGTGAAGCTGGGGTGGCAGGGACAGATGAATCGTCACAATGAACTTTTGGTATGATAAATATGACAGTTGCAGGGCAAACACAAGATATTGGATGGTAATTTTTATGGCGCGCTTTTGTTGATGTTATGAAAGGGATATTTTTGTATTTGGTCAGTTTGCAGGTAAATTAAATATGCATCAATGGAGTTTACAAAACCTATGCAGGCGTGTTGAAACAAAGAAGACCAGATGATAAAAAAGTAATTGTTTTACATTCGAGCCAGTTGCATTCTGGGCAGAAAGGGTCTTGGAGGTTTCCAAACACAGACCCTTGTCCTGCTGGTCCTGGACAAGTTATCTGGATGAGCAAGACGAGGAATTCCGAACGCAGCATAAGACTCCTAGCAAAACATTTACTACAAAGACTACAGAATATCAGTAACGTTTCTTAATGATTTGTTAATTTTTCTTTGACTTTGAGCCTACATAGATCTGTAAATGCCATCCAATAAAGATTACGTAGTAAGTCTATCATGAATGACTATGAGAATGAAACAATTAGACAGACAAAATTAGCTTAACCATGTTTGTTTGGATAATAATCAGCATAATCAAATGACTTTAAAAACCCTATATCTAGTATAAGTAATTTCAAACAAGCCGGTAGTCATGATCTGAACACAAATATCTGTAACTAACTCGCATATCTTATATATATTTTAACGGAGAAAATGTTCATTAGCTTATCAAAATTCCCCGCGAAAAAGTAACTGCCAATGAGATTGTTCCTACTCAGTTTTTAAGTTCCTTAGCAATTCTAATCATGGTCAAAGCACTGTTACGTTCTTACCTTTTTATGGTCTAAAGGCGCTCAACTTCGAAAATAAGCCACTAGGCTGTTAAATAATAGATCATATTAACATTTTCTTTCAAATTTGTTTTCAATTCGTGTAGCAAATAGCTCCTCCTCATACTCTATTATATCCGGCTCATGACATGAATGTTGCTTGTAAAAACATTTTACGACTCCAACTATATAAATTTTTGTGTGCTTAGATAATTTGATTATCTAAGTTTTATATTGATCTATGTATTAAATATAAAAATACCGATATTCATTCGAAATTCACACATATATAAATTAACTACATAAGAGTAACCTATGACGTAAGTCGTCTTTCTATTGGTCCAGTACGATCAACAATGAAGTTGTCTATTTGTTTATCAGTATATTAGTGATATTTATGTGCATATATAGTTTATTTGAATGTAAAGATATGAAACAAAATATCATATCTTACTGATATGTTTACTAGATATTAAAAATACGACGAATGAATATTGAAATATAATAAAGTATAACGCTAAGCGGTAACTTCATTAGGTGACGTTCCTCGCGGGAAATTCAATTTTCTTTTTAATCACTAATAAGCATTTGGAAATTGAGAATTAGAAAATCAATATATTTCCGATACACAAAATGAAACAAGATGCAACCTAAAATCTCCAGAAAAGCTCTCAGGAAAAAGATAGGGCTCTGTTTGTCACTGATAATCTGATATTTCAAAATCAATGCTTTGGTGCTGCCGGAAAGGAAGTAAAGGTTGAAATTTACGAGCCCGTTCGTACTCCAAAATTCTTTATAAATCCGTATGATGATTATAACAGATCAAGTTTGAAAACAGGTTAACCCATCTGGGTTATTCTAACCTTAAAGAAATATTATTATGAAAAAAACACCGGGAATAGTAGATACCACATAATAGAATTGTTTTATTTTTAACTCCAAATTTCTGATTCCTCCAGAATTCTTTTAACATATTCCATATCCCAATCACCGTATGAATATGTAAGACAATGAGGTGACATCTATTCTTTCAAACTGTTACTTTCAATAATCAAAATGATGGAGTTACCGCTTGAAAATTCGCTATGAGAAAAGAAAACGAACAACAAACGAGTCATAGGAGCGGGATATCAAAAAGTTGCTCTGTGTAAATAAGTATAAGTAATGATAAATTATTGATATTTATGGTCTTGTGAGCTGAAAGCCCCTGAGTAGAAGTGTATTTGTTATTGGTTATAACTAGATGGTTGTCATAGTGCCGTGAGCTCTGGCGTTGAACTCATTGCCCGAAGACATTAGGGTATAAATAGAGCTTAGTGTGAGTGAAATTTTGGAGATATTTGTCTTTGAACTTGCAACTGGAAGTAAATGCTTATTGTCAACAAGTTGTGTTTGTAATTAAAGTAGGTAATCACACTCAGGTTAACGGGGAACAAGTTACACTTTTGTGGTTCATTTGTTACCAATATCCTTCAGTATCTGTTATGAGAAACCTTTTATTTCATTACCAAAAATGCAAGGTATAGTACTGGGTACAGTTCCAGTTTCATATAGCCTTCTTTTAGACAAAAAATCATATATGCAATAATAGAGTGAGTGGTTCTGAGAAACTTACCTTCTATGTACTTTCTCCGCAGCTTATAAATAACAAAGTTTTTGGACCGCTGGCTGCTTCCTCACCTACAAAAGGACTATACCAGTAAATATAGTAAAGGTAATTGAATAGAAATGCATCAAGATTCATTACTGTTGTATAAAGTAATATGGGTTCATCTTTAAGGTATGGATGTAATCAGGAAGTAAAGCTAATTGAAGATGATATTCTTGTATGAACATGATAAACTTTCACCATGTATATTCTGGCATGAAAATGCTTGCAGACCTAGCATGTGATTTCTAGTCAAATTTGGAATCAGAATATATATGGTGGAGCTTTGTTAGCTTCTCCCTGGAACATGAATGCCATTTAATTTTGTCCAGGTAGTAATATAAAATATTGAATCCCATATTTAAATTCTCTCTCTCTCTCTCTCTCTCTCTCTCTCTCTCTCTTCTCTCCTTCTCTCTCCTCTCTCTCTCTCTCTCTCTCTCTGCTCTCTCTCGATCTCTCTCTCTCTCTCTCAATCTCTTTCTCTCCTCTTCTTCTCATCTCTCTCTCTCTCTCTCTTTCCTCTCTCTCTCTCTGCTCTTTTTCTCTCTCTCTCTCTTTTTCTCTCTCTCTCTCTTTCTTCTCGTCTCTCATCGTCGATTTTTCTCTCTCTCTCCCATCCTAGTCTTTTTTTCTCTCTCTCGATTTGATCCTCTCTTTTTTTTCCTCTTCTCTCCCTCACTTTTTTTTTTTCTCGGCGCCGTCCTCCTTTCATGCATCCTTTTTCCTCCTCTGCTCTCTCTACCATTTTTTTTCCTCTCTCCTCTTCTCTCTTTTCTCGCTCTCCTACCTTACCTCGCTCTATCTCGTATATAATACATATATACTACTATTAGGTATAATATATCCCATCCATACCACACATACATACAACACACACAGCACCAGCACACACTATTATACCTATTCTATATAGTATACTATATTATATATATAATTATTTACCCTTGGTATACCTATCTAATATCATATCTCCTCGCACACATCACACACACACATTCCTTGTTGCAGTGCACAACACAATACCACTACACACACACACATATATATATAGTATATATCTATATATAATATACTATATATATAATTATATATGTAGTATATATTATATATATATATACACACTACAGCACACACATATATCATTACTATATTTTTGCAGTCATGTAGACTGGTGTAGATTATGACTAATCACACACAGACACACCACACATGAAATCATCGTTTCTCACATATAATAGCTATATCTAGTATAAGTAATATATATATAATATATTATACCTATATATTATATATATATTACGTCTATAACCTTTATTGCTAAGTGCTGTCTTTAAGAGCTACTCAGACAATATGATATGCGGGAGGTAAACGAGTCTTTTCCGCTCACGGGTGCGCCCGATAGGCAGGCCTGCGTAGCTGGCGCGATACGCGCCTCGGCCACGCTCTGTTTCGTTAATGTCGTACTTCTACAGCTCACACGTCTCTCTGTCCTCTTTTCCGTGCGCTCATTTTCGTCTCCGCAGTAGGCACTTTCATCTTTGTGCTCCACGGCATGAGACACCGCTCTCTCATGTCTCTCGACGGGGTGATACTATCTCCTTGTCCATCGCGTGTTGGCCGTCTGCGGCGCCAATGACAATGCGTCGGGGCTCGCCAGTGTCCGTCCGCGCGACGATCCCGTCACCCGCCCGCCGTCGCCAGGTCACTGCCCTTTCATACGCAAACGTCACGTCTGCTCTTGGTATCTGGGAAGCCATCATTACGAGGCGTCGCGCTGTCCCGTTTGGGCTCCGGCTGAGGGAGGTGACGGCCTCTCTCTATCTACCTTTATCTCTCTTTCTCTCTGTGTGCATCTGTCTCTATCTCTTTCCCCCTCCCCCATCTCTCTCCTTCTGGCGTCCGCGTCTTCGTATATCTTTTAATCTGTTTCTCTTTAATATTATTCTCCTTGAGTTTGATCTTTCATACAAGTATTTTAATAACATCTTCTCTTATGCTGCTTTGCATATGAATAATTCCCTTTTACACTTTTTTCATCTTCCTTTTCCGCGTCCTCATTCCTCTTCCGCGCCCCTTCCGCTCCCTCGCCTGGCGCACTCGCATTTTCGCCAGCGAGGAATCTATCCCGTCTTTCCATCCGGCCAGGCGCCCGGGCATTGGGGAGTCGAGCGCTTTCGTTCGGAAAAAACGAGTCAGAGTACAATAGCAAGTCTAATTGGCAATTAGGTAGATGCTTAAGCTGTCGGAGATTAATGCCTGTTATATCCCTCATTATAAAATCGAAACTGAAAATCCTTCATCCTGTAAATGAAAATAAAAGAAAACGCGCCTGGAGACTAATATGGCTGAATTAAAGATATTTATATATTTATATCTATTACCGAATTTGAAATATGCCTATTATTAAGTCATTAGGAAAATCAAGCTAATTCGGGGGTTATACATATCAATTTGGTAAAACGCTTACTTTAATGTGCTTAAAACATGTAAGAATGCAATAATACAGAACTAGCTCGATAATACTCTCCCCCAAAAGACAATTATCTCCGTGTATGAGAAAGCTCTAAAAATAATCTCGCAGACATACATGCACACTCCATAACGATAACCAGGAGGACGCCGGGACTTGATTTACTTTCAAGTCAGTCGCTGCTAAATTCCCGAAGCAGGAGCAGAACTACTGTGCGGGTGTGA
>NW_020872922.1:867231-869731 GCF_003789085.1 Penaeus vannamei
CCGATGCACCATACCAAACGCCTTCTTGAGGTTGATGTAGGCTGTAAGCAGACCATGCCTTAACTCACCACAGTGCTCTACGATGACTTGAAGCACAAGGATTCAGTCTATTGTGGACTTACCAGGAGTGAATCCAGATTGCACTGGCCTCTGATGCCTCAGTAGGTGATCTCTGACACATCTCAGAAGGATGTGGGCAAGACCCTTCCCTGATATACTGAGCAGTGTGATGCCTCGGTGGTTGCTGCAGTCCCATCGGTCCTCCTTCCGGCAACAGAATCTCAGTACTACCCGCATTCAACTGTTGATTCGTCCACCTGGTACAACTGCTCAAAATACTCAGCCTAGCGCTCCCGCACCGCGACAGGATCTGAGACAATCTGACCACTTACTAAGCAAACTGCTGTCACCTGTGTAGAGGGATTGGAGTTCAGCTTTCTCAGGGCTTGGTATGCAGGACGAAGGTCATTTACTAAGAAATGGTCTTCTACGTCCTCTACAAGACTCCTAATAAACTGTTCCTTGTCCCTTCTTAGCAGTGACCGAATTCTGTGCTCCTGAGAAAGGTGCAAATCCCGATCCCCTGTCAGAAAAGCCGTACGACAAGCATCTGTGGCATCCAGTGTCTCCTGCGAGATGAAATTCGGTCTTGTTCTCGGGCGTTCACCAATCGTTTCTTGAGCTGCATCAAGCGTTTTGCACTTGAAGTTGTCCCACAGAAGTATAGGGTCCATCAGATTGTCAAGCTCTGTGAAACAACCAGAGATAGCCAGAATCATCAGTGCCACAGAACTCGGCACTCCTATACAACCTGTAGTTCTGAAGGATCCTCCTACGAGTGCTAATGAATATGTGATCGATCTCCTTGGCTGCATTACCCGCATCACTGTACGACGTCCAACGATGTGTGGCTGGGCGCTGGTACCAGGAGCCAGAAATCCTTAATTTCTGGGATCTAGCAAAGTCCCGAAAAAAGAGGCATCAGCTCCTGAACCATGAGAACCGTCTCATAGCTCGATCACAGCCAGATACCGTATTGAAGTCACCCAGAACAATATTAATATCTCGCCGGGGACATCTGTCTAACACAGATGCTAGTTCGGCGAAGAACATCTCTTTCACATCGAGTTTACAAACATCGGTAGGTGCATACACAGCAATAAAAGACATGAAGCCAAATGCTAGTTTTAGTCTCATTTTCATCATACGCTCATCGACTGGAGTAACCTCTACTACCGAGGGATGGAGTCTGCTGGATATGGCTATGGCTACTCCCTGGAGATGGTGACCGTCGCTGCGGCCCGACCAGTAGTAGGTGTAGCTACCTACACTGATCGTGCCGCTGCCAGGTCTTCTCACCACCGAGAGAGCAGCCACCTCCACCCACACACACACACACACACACACACACACACACACACACACACACACACACACACACACACACACACACACACACACACACACACGCACATATATATGTGTATATATATATATATAATATATATATATATATATATATATATAATATATATGTGTGTGTGTGTGTGTGTGTGTGTGTGTGTGTGTGTGTGTGTGTGTGTGTGTGTGTGTGTGTGTGCGCATATTTATAGATATAGATAGATAGACAGATATATAGATGTAGATGGTTATATATATATATATATATATATATATATATATATATATATATATATATATTATATTATATTACACACACATGTGTGTGTGTGTGTATACATATATATGTGTGTGTGTGTGTGTATATATATATATGTGGGTGTGTGTGTGTGTGTGTGTGTGTGTGTGTGTGTGTGTGTGTGTGTGTGTGTGTGTGTGTGTTGTGTGTGTGTGTTATATATGTGTGTGTGTTGTTGTGTGTTATGTGTGTGTGTGCTTTTGCGTGTGTGCTGCTGCAGACCAGGAAATAAACTAAAAGTTTCCATTGATTTTACTTGCTCATAGACTGCCATCTTGTTAATTAACCTTTACGGGAATCATGAATACCCTACCAGTCCCGCGCTGCATTAATGTGAAGGTGACACGTGAGGGGACGAGAGGGATCGGCATCGTGTCAGGACGTCACTCACGTCTGCCAGTGTGTCCTCCCTGTCTGATGTGTTATCTGCGTCTGCCGCTGAACCGCTTGCTCTTCCACTAAGTCTGCGTGTCGTTGGTGATGACTCGAAGTAATAGATCTAGTGAGTACCTTTTTTTTTTCTCTCTCTCTCTCTCTCTCTCTCTCTCTCTCTCTCTCTCTCTCTCTCTCTCTCTCTCTTTTCTTGCCATCATCCTTGTATTCACTACATCTAAACATTTGTACTGTGAGATGCGTGAGAGTTATTGTTCCCTCTCGTGGGTGAAAGTGTGCGCGCGGTATGCGACGCATGTGCTATTGGTTAACTTGATATACTTATTAATATCCGCTCCCTGGAGGGTGCTCGAACAATCCCTAACTCCCGCAGCTTCCCTCGTTAGCGTCCCGATGGCTCAAGACATT
>NW_020872922.1:907772-910272 GCF_003789085.1 Penaeus vannamei
CTCTCTTAGCCTCTGTGCCTCTTCCTCTCCCTCTTTTAGCTTCTGTGCCTCTTCCTCTCTCTCTCTTACCCTCTGTGCCTCTTCCTCTCCCTCTCCCAGATTCTGTGCCTCTTCCTCTCCCTCTCATAGCCTCTGTGCATCTTCTCTTTTTCTTAGCCTCTGTGTCTCTATCTTTCCCTCACTTAGCCTCTGTGCCTCTTCCTCTCTCTCTCTTAGCCTCTGTGCCTCTTCCTCTCCCTCTCTTAGCTTCTGTGCCTCTTCCTCTCCCTGTCTTAGCTTCTGTGCCTCTTCTCTTTTTCTTAGCCTCTGTGTCTCTATCTTTCCCTCACTTAGCCTCTGTGACTCCTCCTCTCTCTCTCTCTTAGCCTCTGTGCCTCTTCCTCTCCCTCTCTTAGTTTCTGTGCCTCTTCCTCTTCCTCTCTTCTTTCTGTGCCTCTTCCTCTCTCTCTCCCAGCTTCTGTGCCTCTTCCTCTCCCTCTCTTAGCCTCTGTGCCTCTTTCTCTCCCTCTCTTAGCCTCTGTGTCTCTTCCTCTCCCTCTCCTAGCCCCTCTTCCTCTCCCTCTCCTAGCCCCTCTTTCTCTTCCCTCTCCTTCCCTAGCCCCTCTCTCCCTACCCCTCTTCCTCTCCCTCTCCTAGCTCCTCTTCCTCTCCCTCTCCTAGCCCCTCTTCCTCTCCCTCTCCTAGTCCCTCTTCCTCTCCCTCACCTAGCCTCTGTGCCTCTTCCTCTCCCTCTCTTAATTCCTTATATACTGTCTATACTGTCTTCTTTTTCTTTTGCCTCTACAGTAACTTTCCCCCTCATATATCTTTGCCTTATACTTCATGTTTTGTTACAGAATGCCTAGACGTTAAGCCTTCCTGTCTATCTTTTGATGGGTTTACTTCATTCTTTCCTGCTCTATCCCTTTTCCTTTGCCCTAAACCTTATTCCTGTTCCTTTTTCCTTATCCTAGCCCTTCCTTATCCTATACCCTGCCCTATTCCTGGCCTAGTATGAAGATCCTGGAGGACATGGACACATGGATCGGCTGTCACTCCTCATCCCTTATGCCTTGCCCTTTTAGCTTTTCCTTTGTATGTCGGGCAGTTATTGCATGAAATTCGCATTTTTTAAGTAATCATTTTATTCATGTATTCTTAATTTACGTTTCTTTTTAATCATTATTGTCGGGCATTTTAGAAATCTGTATTGTATACCAATGAGTTCCTATAATTTAATTTACTTATGGTATGATCTTAGTTTTTACCTTTTTATATATCTTAATTTGCCTTGTTCATTTTCGGAAACTGTGATTCGCATACTAGTATGCCCGTTTGCTTGTTTTTTTGTTTTTCGTTTTTTTTTCAAATGTTTTTGGCATAATTTTCCTCTTTGATTTTTAGATATTGGGCATTTATTTCCTAGTTTTTATATTCTGTGCTATTTTATCGATTTTTTGTTTCATTGTATGTAATTGACTTAGGATTTCAATATGTGTGATGTAATTGCCATAATTTTTTGATCGTTTATTTTATTGCTTTATCATTTGTGATTCTTATAATTAAATATTGCTTTTTAATGTCTTTTTATTGTGTTTTATATCTCCTCCTCATTGTGAACTATATTGTAAGTATTTTTTTTATTGAAACCTTTGTGCTACTCTGTCCCTCCCGCCTATATAAGGGGGAGGATTCATCTGAATAAGGAGTGTTAAGTCTGAACTTGAGTTTACGTGTCCTCCATGGATCTTACAGTGAGATGGCGTCGAACCAGAGATAAATTTGTATCTGAACTCGTTACTTGCCTATGTTCATGAAAGCTGGGTGTTGCAAAACAGTGAACATTAGGATATTGAGTATGCGGATAGTAGAATCACTCATCACCACACTAACCCCTTTACAGACCCACACTTCCTTGAGGGCTTTTAAGGGAACCAAGTTATTCTTTTTGTTTTATTTTTTATTATTATTTTTTATTATATATATATATATATATATATATATATATTTTTTTTTTTTTTTTTTTTTTTGGGGGGGGGGGTAAACAGAGCCCACCTTCCCGCCCTTAGTCTCTTCGTCGCTTCACGGGCATCATTATTTGTACGATGCATTTTTGAGAGGTCCTTTCACACAAATACCCTTACAACAGAATTTAGACAGACAGACAGATGGATAGATAGGTTGATAGATAGATAGGTAGAGAGAAAGAGGGAATGTAAAACCAAAAGTGCAAAAGCCGTACAGTGCAACAAATGAACTAATAATAGGAGCAACATTACCATGGCGCAGGAAGAACAAAAATGGCATTGCATGGGGGCAATGAACCAGCAGCATCGACGCAGAGAGTGCAGGAGCAACAACAATATCAGAAGTAACGCGCGTGAAGCTGCGGAAAATATAACGCTTTGGCAATAACATGATACTAACAGTGACATCAGTTTTTGCAGCAGACCAGAAAGAGTAATAAAAACAGCTCCGACGCCAAGGTTCTAAGCGGCATAGAAGTGGTCAATAGTATGTA
>NW_020872922.1:917772-920272 GCF_003789085.1 Penaeus vannamei
TCGTCATGGGACCTGGTCTTTTCCAAGACCCCCCTATTCTGCAGGACGTGGTCCTTACCATCACCATATTCTGACTAAATTCTCATACCATTTATCTCGCATTCGTTGCTCTTCCACCAACCCTTCCTACTTCCCTTGCTCACTGACTCACTTAACAAGTCCCCTCAACCACACTACAGTAACATCCCCTTCCCCCGACTGAAAAGTTTCCACCTTTCCAACAATCTAATTTCTACCAGAATTTCCAGATTCATTTATAACCAAGCGCAATCTTCCTCTTGCACGCATTACCGTTACTGGATTAATTTATAGAGATCTCTCTAATCCATCTCCGTCCGGCACAACCAGCAAATGAATCGTGCACCGCATCTTTTTCCTTCCGCCATGCGCTCGCCCTCCTTCTCTCCTTTTCCTCCTTCTCTAAGTTAGCCTCGAGCTCTTTTTTCTTCATCCTAGCACACCGTCTTTCC
Organism: Penaeus vannamei; assembly: GCF_003789085.1. Taxonomy (NCBI): domain Eukaryota; kingdom Metazoa; phylum Arthropoda; class Malacostraca; order Decapoda; family Penaeidae; genus Penaeus; species Penaeus vannamei. Next base: position 918,243 of record NW_020872922.1, read on the forward strand.
TTCGCTCTATGATGGTTGACGCGACTCTCGCCCTTTCCTACGTGACCTTTTCTGTACTGGGATTCCTTACATCTTCGGCTGCGTGTTTGATGTCTCTTTTTTGACCTTCTATAAGTGATTTTATTTTCTGTCTGGATTTTAAACGGAATCGTGCCTGTAATCTAATTCCCGGGCGGGGTTAGATACGTCACATAGCCAACGACTTTATCTTGCGTTTATTCTAAATAATCCTTGGTATTGGGCTGTTTCCCTCTTCCGTATTCCGGCTCCTCTGTGATATTAGTGTGTTGCTTCCTCCATTCTCTGACTCTTCAATTTAGTCATCCTCCCTCCTTTTGATCTTACATCAGCCGTCCTTCTGTTTCATATTCCTACGCCTGACCTGTTCTTTATCTCTCTTTGCGTTGTCCTCTTCTGTTTTCTGTGACATTCTGGAAAAGTCCATTTTGAAATGTCGTCCGGGCTCTTCCTTTCGATATTTCCCTTCTATAAACCTGCAACTGAGTGTGGAGAAATACGTTCAAAGCCAACGCCAAGACCCACCATTAGAATACACAGACAAATTTCTTTTGTCACTTACCGTTTTCCTTGAGCTCGAGCAAGCATTCTCGTGGAATCTGTGTCTCCGTGGGCGTCGTAACAAAAGCCTGTGCCGGGAGATCCCTGGCGAGAGTCCTTCATAACGGAAGCCCTGCTCCGCGAGTCTCCAGATCGTGTCCCTCCTTGCTCCCTGTAGAGCCGGAGGCCCCAGCACCATCGACTTCACCGGCGCTATCACCAGCCGTTTTTTTCTGTTATATTTTTTTCCATTTCCCTCTGGAGCGAGATCTTGAGCTTGGGTAAATGAGGTCGCCAGCTTCATTTCCTGGAGGTGCATCATATTAATTTAGGTAATTGCTTTTGAATGTACTGCTAGAAATGGAGGCTGAAATTCTGTATGTTGTTGCAGAATTTGTTTTAGTATATGTTTCAGGACCATTTACGTGGTAGTGGGAGGCGGTGTGCTAAGCTCTGAATGAATATGAAAAACATATATTCTTTCTTTTGTACGTTGAATACAAATGCTTTTCATCTCGAGCAGAAAGGAGCCATGCGATCTTAGTCTAACAACTTCGAGGACGTTATTCTGTTTTATTTAATTGTAATTTTTCAGTCCATTATATTCCACGGCGTAATTAAGGAGAAGAGCTACAGATGAGTCCTCTGGTCATGATACATTAAGTGTCTATTTTCATAATGAGATTTCTTCTGAAGCTATGTCGAGAGGTAGCATGTATAAATATGTTTTAATATGAAAGCCCAAGAGTGTTGCGCTGGAACAAGAAAAGTAAGTGAAACCTCTTGTCTTTCAGATGTTTGTAACATTTCTTTTTACACATCTCAACCATCACTTAGATAAGCAAACACAGCACCATATTAGAATATGATTTTCATTCTCTCTCTCTCTCTCTCTCTCTCTCTCTCTCTCTCTCTCTCTCTCTCTCTCTCTCTCTCTCTCTCTCTCTCTCTCTCTCTCTCTCTCTCTCTCTTTCTCTGTATAACTACACACACACACACACACACACACACACACACACACACACACACACACACACACACACACACACACACACACACACACACACACACACATATATTATATATATATATATATATATTATATATATATATATATTATGTATATATATATAATATATATATATATATAATATATATACATATATATATTATATATATATATATATATAATATATATAGTATATTTATATATGTCATATATTATATGTATATATATATATATATATAATATATATATATATAATATATAATATATAATATATATATATATATGTGTGTGTGTGTGTGTGTGTGTGTGTGTGTGTGTGTGTGTGTGTGTATGTATGTATGTATATATATGTATATATATGTATATATATATATATATATATATATGTATATATATTATATATATTATATATATATATATAATATATATATATATATATATATATAGAGAGAGAGAGAGAGAG
>NW_020872922.1:937772-940272 GCF_003789085.1 Penaeus vannamei
AACGCAAACACGGAATGTCTACGGGCGTTTACGCACTCTTCGTCGTGACCTCACTCCCAGGGCACTACGTCCCTCGCCGCCTATGAGGAAGCCATCGGGAGACACTCTCGGAGGGCCTGGCGCTTTGATGACAGATCCGCGTGCTTGCAATGCTTCGAATTCCTGTTTCTCAGCAGAGCATATGCAGTTACTTTTATCCTGACCTGCTATCAGTCTCTTAGTTTTTAGTTTTTCACTTTTGTTCATCTCACCATTATTATTAATTCTCTCTTTTTTTTCTCTCTCTCTCTCGTTCTCTCTCTCACTCACTCTCTCTTTCTCACAGATAGTCACAGACAAACACACAATTACACACGGGTGCGTTTCCACTAATGATTTATTAGTGGTATAATTCAGACATTTCCCATGGCAGCCTATACTCATGGGTAAGTTAGTTACATTCCGTTGCCTGTCTCTCTGTGGGAATGTTAATTTACTACCTCGTAGTCTTACAAGTGCGCACGTATCCACTTCATCAAATATCCTGTGCAATGAGATCGCTTTCCTTCCGCTTCGCACATCCTGTGGCGCAACAGCCACTTCCCCTTCTGGACATCGTGCCGTTTTCCTCCTTCCGTCGCCACTGTCATGCTGACCATTTCTTGCGTGTCTGTGAACCGACTCTCATCCCCATACTCCGTAGCACCATCCTTCAACAGTGCCTGGCTGGGAGCATAGACGGCACGCTTACCTCGTGCCTATGACATGCCTCGACGCAAGGGCGGCCCATGCCGCACATTCCCGTGAATTGGAGCGTGGCGGAGTCGCGTCGGGAGGCAGACCACCATTTTTGCTCAACGGGAGCAAACGCGGGAGTACATGCTGCATAATTTCTACCAGTTACACTTGCACTAAAAGGGGTAGCCGAAGTTCTGACCTGTAACTTTCGTCGGCCATTTAAATATATGAATTTATAAATCTGATCTTAGTATAAATCTGATCCCTCAGAAACTTCTAGGTGCCCAAAATGTTCGTAACATCAACTGTTGACATTTTCTGGAGTTATGAAGTGAATCAATCGCAATTACGACCCAAGTGGCTCAAATGATGCAACTATCTTGTAGTTGAGCGCCCAATTTTCGTCCGAATCGATTACAGTGTTATGGCCCCGAGTGACAGCGGGCGCTCGCCGCTCGGGCGGGGGCGACATCCGATATCCAGAGGGCTGGTTGGTTTTCATGTCCGGGTCAGCCGGTTCTAGGGAGGAGGCCAGCTGGTCATCGCAATTCTATAGGCTCGTTAGTCTTTTAGGCAAGGTCGAGTAAGCGGTCCCAAGTGGGTCATCCCCCATGCGCCACCCCACGTCACGCTACGTGTCCGACATGCATTACCTGGTACACATTAGTGGACGGTATGAATATACGTCACGGAGAGCAGCATAACAGAATGTTTCCTAAATTCTGAACAGCTAATCGTTCCAACAAGTCGTCATTTGCTCTCCTGAACGTCGCCTGGTTACTTAACAAAATTATACTTATGGATCTTAGTTGATTTACATACATAAACATTCTTTTATAGATAGATAGATAGATAGGTAGGAAGGTAGATAGATTGATAGATAGATAGATAGATAGACAGGTAGATAGATAGATAGATAGGTGGATGGATAGATGGATGGATAGATAGATCGAAACTACAAAACACAGGACATTTTACACTCGAACGCATTTTCGAAGGTTGGGATGAAATGCTAACACAACTAAAAATATTCATCTCTGGCAAAACTTGGCGGCCGCTCCGAAAATGATGGAATATATCGAAAAATATCCACAAAACGGTATAAGATAAACCGACCAATCTCTAAGTCAACAAAGTGGGGGAGATCCTCCAATATTTGGGCCGGAGTCAGCCCCAGGATAGCCTCGTGCCACTCCAGGAAAACTTCAAGGAAAAGCTCAATCAACTTAGAGCTTCTTGGCGAAGTCAATCACCCGTTAAGTTTGGTCACTTAGAATAGCTTCTTTACTGCGAGCGGGAGAGCGAATATCTCGCTACTTTCTGATTAATGCTGCTGCCGTTATTATGGATATTTCCTGTAATCGTGCACTTGCTGTTGGTGTGATTATTAGCATCATCAATATTATTTCTATTGCTTTTACGATTCTTACCATCACTATCATCATCAGTAACAGCAGCATTATCGTTATCATTATTGTTAGCACTGTTACCAATGTCAGGTATCATCCTCATCATCATCACCTCCACCACCACCACCATCATCATTATCATCATCATCATTATCATCATCACCATCATCCCATCATCATCATCATCATCATCATCATCATCATCATCATCATCATCACCATCATCATCACCATCATCATCATCACTATCATCATCAAATTCATCATATTCAGTGCTCTTGCCATCTGTATAAACATTATCATTATCATTGCTATTATCACTATTAGCATTATTACAACTCCTAGTTCTTCACATTTCCTTCAGCACCACAATT
>NW_020872922.1:948729-956229 GCF_003789085.1 Penaeus vannamei
ATATAATATATAATATATTTTATGTATATGCAAATATATATATAATATATATATAATATATTAGTATATAATATGTATATATATATATATATATATATATATATATATATGTGTGTCGTGTGTTTGTGCTGCTTGTGTGTGTAGTGAATGTGTGTGTGGTGTGTGTGTGTGTGTGTGTGTGTGTGGACGTATATATATATAGTATATCCATAATATATATATAAATATATAATAGGTATTATATATGAGATACAAATATAATATATATATACAATATATATATATAAATAAATTATATGTATATATATATATAATTAATATATATGATATATATATAGGTATATATGTGTGTGTGTGTGAGCAGTTGTGTGTGTGTGTGTGTGTGTGTGGATGTGGTGTGTGTGGGTGTGTGTGTGTCGTGTGTGTAGGTGGCTCGTGTGTGTGTGGTTTGTGTGGTGTGGACTAAATTTATTTAATGTAAACATTTCTGAATAAAAAGTAATATCAATTCATTAGAAATTACCAAATGCATAGGACGGCCCTAGCGGCGCGAGGCCACGTGCCCTTGGCCTCCGCAGGGGTCGCGGGGAGTGAGGCGCTGCAGCTCTGTGGCTGAGTGACAAAAACAGCGCTGGCAGTCACCGGCTAATATTTGTTGGGTAGACTCAACGGTTATGGGAATGATGGAGCGGTTTGTCAAGGGAGCCCGAAGCACTTATTTGGAAAAGGCTGTAATTAATGTGTTAAGTTGTCACCCGCAGACGGCGATTTGTCAAGCGCGGTTTGGGATCCGCGGTTCCGCCGCTATCTCAGGTTCTTTACCATTTACTTCTTGGATGACGCAGGTGATAGACTTAATTAATTATTTTTCGCTTTTTCCAGTTTTTATTTTCTGAAAAAGTCAGAAATTAAGTTTTAGCGAATACGAGCGGCAAGATAATCAGATTATGTCTTAAGCCTTTAATCCTGTCTAATGTAAGCTTAACTTTCGATTAAAAAAAAAATATTTTTTCGCAAATATGTAAATACTTTACTCCGGGTAGGATTATATGGGAGGCGGGTAAAAAAGGTGGCGATATTACTTACGAGTACAACACACAATCGCACATACATTCACACAACTTCAACGTTCATATATATATGCATGATATATATATATTTAATATATATATATATATATAGCTTATATTATATATATATTATATATTTAATATATAATATAGTTATATAGTAGTATATATTGTTATTTTGGTATAGTCTTATATATCATATATATTATATATATATATATATTTATATTATATAATATAGTATATAATATATATTATATATAATATTCATATATTCTATATCATAACATATATCTTATTATTTAATATTTATATTTAGTAATATGTATTTATATATATAATAATAGTATATTATTAATATATATATATACATTATTATATATTATATGTATATTATATATTACTATAGTTACTATGGTATGCATAATTTAATTATATTGATTATATATATTATATGTAATATATATATATATTATATATTTTGTTACTGATTATAAGATATATAATATATATTTATCATACAATATTATATCTAATATTAGTATATATTTATATTATTACTACAAGTAGTATTATATATACATAGTTATAATAGTTTATATCCTAAGTTTTATATATATTAATTATATATATATATATGTAATCATAAATATAATATATCTCACTATATATTTATTATATTATATATATATATATATATTGTATATATATATATAACATATTACATATATTTTGGATATATATATGTTATATATTATATTTTTTTATTTTATATATATTATATACTATTTTTCTTTTTTTTTAATACTATTTATATATACTGTAATATATATATAATATGTATTATTTACTTCATACATTATATTGATTATATAATATTATATTTATATAATTATATTATTACGTATATGATTATATATTATTATAATATCTTATATTATATTGGCATTATACATATATTACATTATTTATTTCTAAATACAATTAATTTGTATATAGTGTTGTGTGTCTGTTTAAACAATGTCCATTGACAATATTATATTATATATATTATATATATAAATTTGAATTATATTAGTTTTTATATATTGTTATAATATATATATAGTATATTTTATATATATTACCTATGATATATTATTTTTTTATATATATATATAGGTATTATATGTATACTATTTTACAGAATGTTATATGGATAATGTCATATATTATTTATTATTAGCATATATTTATATTAGCATTATATATATATATTATATATATATGTATTATTAGTATATTTATATATATTAGTTAGTATATTACTATATATTGTATTATATATATTTATATTATTATATATGATATATAAATATATTATAAATAAATATAGTTATATATATTTGTATATATATATTATATTATTTAGTCTGCAGTATAATTATTATAGTTATATTTAGTATAATTATGTTTCTATTATCTTATACATTTTACCACATATATGCATCACATATAGTATAATATATCATATAATATCATATATATATTATATACTTATTTATATATATATTTATTATAATATATATATATGTTATAATATAATTATATCTACTATATACAATAATATCATACTATATATACCTCCACCTCCCTCACTCACCACCTCCTCTTATATATGTATATCATATGTAAATTTATAGTTATAACGGTAATATACATACATTACGATATATATACTACATTATTATATATACTATATATCATATAAATATTATATTCTTATCATTAGTATCAATAAATTGTACCATTATATATATACTATGTATTACATATATATTATATATATATATTTAGTATATATATACATATTACATATATATATAATATTTACATATGTTATACTATATGTATATTATATACACTCACACTATATTTACTATATATTATATATTATTATATATATTAATGTTATATTATATTATATATATAGTAAATATCATGTAATAGGTATATAATATTCTATATCTATCCTATCTTCTATCTTTATCTATCTATCTATCTTATATATATATTTTATATAATTTATTAGATTCATAATATAGTATTTATACATGACTTATATATTCGTATTTATATGTATAGGATATATATATAGTGTATAATTATTATATTATACATTAGCTATATATAGTATAGTATTAATATAAATTATATAGTATACTAGTATATATGTGTGTGTGTGTGTGTGTGTGTGTGTGTATGTGTGTGTGTGTGTGTGTGTAGACGTGGTATGTGTGTGTGTGTTGTGTTGTGTGTGTGTATGTGTGTGTGGTGTGTGTTTGTGTTGTGTCGTGTGTTGTGGTGTGGGTGTTGTGGTGTGTTGGTGTGCGTTGGTGCGTGTGGTGGTGTGCGTGTGGGTGTGTTTGACATGTTTAGTGTGTGTGTGGTGTGTGTGGTGGTTTGTGTGTGGTGTGTGTGTGTTGTGTTTGTCATGATCTGTGGGTGTGTGTGGTATGAGGACGCCTGTGGGTTGTGTGTATATATGTATGTACGCATATAAGTAATATGTCATAATACAATTAATATTAATTATAGTTATTATATTATAGTAAGTATTATATATCTATATAATACATTATTCTATATCATATATCTAATATATATGTATATATATATATTTTATTTATATATACGTGTTAGTGTGGTGTGATGTGTGTGTTGTGTGTGTTGTGTTGTGTGCTGTGTGTGTTGTGCTGTGTCGTGTGTGGTGTGTGTGTGTGTGGGATAGTGTGTTTGTAGTTTGTGTTTTGTGTTTGGTGGTTTGGTGTTTTGTGTTTGTGTGTGTGTGTGTGTGTGTGTGCGTGCGTGTGTGGTGTCTTGTATGTCTGGTTTTGTGTTGTGTGGAGAGAGATTGGCTGTTCGTAGTATATTTATATTGTGTGTAATGTCACGCAACTTAATATATGTTATATCGTTTACGCATATTGTATTATCATATTATAATATATACTGTATATAGTTATAATCTAATATTATATAGTTCATATACTTAACCTACATATATTTATATATATTAGTATATTATATTTATTATATAGTATATAATGTATATTCATTATGATGTGATGGTGTGTGTGTGTGTGTGTGTCGTGTGTGTTGTGTGATGATGTTGTTGTGTGTTGTGTGTGTGATTGTTTATATATATATTCTACTGATATAAAATATATTTATACGTTTTAATATTAATAAGTATATATTATATCTATATATATTTTATTTATATACATAATTTATATTAGTATATATTATAATATATATATTTATATTATATTAGTTATAATTTATATTATATCATTATATATATACTATATATTATACAGTTAGGAGGAGGAGAGAGAGCGATGAGATGAGAGAGAGAGAGAAACAGTAATGATCATATATTTATCCTATCTATTGTATCGTGTTACTATCTTATTATTGTATTTATCTTATGTAATACTATCTATTTGCTATCCTATATATATTCATAGTCGTATGTATACATAATGTATAGTTATATTAGTCATATATATATATACTAATATATTATATATTAGTTATATATTAATATTTGTACCATATATATTACGATATATATTAGTAGAATAGTACATTGATATGATTGTAATATATATATTATATATTTATATTATAGTATATATTATTATTATTAATATTATATTTATATTGTATATATATATATATATATTTTATATATTATATATTATTTATTATACTGTATTAATTATTATATATACATATATATATTGTATATTAGTATATACGTATTATAGTATTAGTATATTACGTATTATATATATAATTATATATATGACGTAATATATTATATATATGATTAGTATTCTATATATTATATATTATTATATATAGTTATATTATATTATTTATCATCATATTATATATATATATATATTCAGTATATAGTATGATATATATTATTTATATTGATTATTACTATAATATATTATATATTATATATAATTTACATTTATTGGTAATACCAGATGATATTTTATCTTATTACTTATTATCTTTATATTCATTGTTATATTTATTTATTTAGTATATTATATATATTATACTATTCATTTATTTATTTATTATTTTATTTATATATCGGAATATAGATTTAGTTTATTATATATAGTTAATTTAATTTATTATAAATATGATTATATATTTATATATATATTATAATAATATATTAAATATTATCTGTTATCATATACTGTTTATATTATGGGTTCGTTTATAGTTATTATAGTATATATTTTGAGGTTATATATTGATCTTGATATTATATATAATTCTTATTATAATTAATATAATTAATATATATAGTACAGTATATATTGATAAAGTATTATTATAATTATATATATATATTATTATATATATTAATGGATAATGATTAATTTATATATAATATTTTAATTTATGTAGATATAAATTGTATATTATAATTCAAATTTATTATATGATTTATGATTATTATTCTTTGTGTTATAATGGTAATTTAATATTAATTAATATATTTAAATATATATTTAATTTAGCTATATTGTATATAATATTTTATTACTATTATTATATATTTTAATTAGTAATAATTAGCATTAATAAATAATTTTATTATTTTATAATTTAAATAATATGTTAATATTTATAATTACACCCATATATTATATATATGTTCTTGTATATATATAGCTTTGTATGTATCATAAGTTATATATATTATTTATATATTATACATATTAATTAATTAGTATTTTCTTATATATAATTATATGTATATTTAGTATATAAGTTATATATATAAGTTAATTATAAATTGGTTATATGTATTATACCTAATATTGATATTAGTGATTATATTATTAATATTAATTATATTTATATATTATACTTGATAAAATAATATATATATATTATATATATGATACTGATTAAATTATATTATAATAGTATATACATATTTATTTATGATATAGATATATTATATTATTTAATTATATATGATAGTAAATATTAATATATATCATTATATAAACGTTATTATAATGATTAACATATAATTAATTATCATATTTATTATATTAAGAGTAATTATATTTTTATGATTATCATTAGAGGGATATATCATATTATAATCATAGTTAATTATATATATATAATTTATTTTCATCCATATTTACTTTAATCCATACTTTTATACTGTAATCAATTTTTTTATATCATATATTGTAATATAACTTATATTATTATTATATATTAATATAGTTATTAATGATGATGTAGGAGTCATATATAGTTACATGATGAGATAACTGGCATTCTTAATGGGAATATGTGTGATACTATTTATATATATTTTAGAATATAGTATAAGTTCAAAATGTGTTACGTAAAGAGAGCTTAACTAGTTTGAGATATAATACGGTCAATCTATTATATACTATATATATCATGCCTGTTATATAGTATTTACTATTATATATTATATAACTATTACTATATTATATAGTTATTATTATATATTTGTATTATTATTATATATTAATATGGTATTGATGTAATTGTTTAATTATTGTATGTTATATTGATGTATATTGTCAATCTTTATTGCGGTATGTGAGTTTAATCTATAAGCGTGATTATTTGGAATAATATTATATGTATTACAAATATATACCTGCAATAAAATGATGTTGTGATTCCTTATTTGAAAGATTAGAAGAAAATAGGTAATAAAGAGTTAAATGAGAATTTTTTAATTACTATAGGATTATACGTAAATATTGATATATGGCATAGTATATCATATTTAAAAGGATAATGAATTTATTTTAATATAGTATTATAACGTAATTTATATAGTTATGTTTTATTGTTACAGAATCTTATTATTTTATATTCACACTCTAATTGCTACTTAATTTATATATCACTACGGCTGACGTGTCGCACTCACTAGTACGAGTAGTCGATACTAGTAGGCTCACTCAGATCATGGAGTATAGTGTATGAAATGTGACGTCGCTCACTGGTGACGTGGATATATATCTATTTTGCTGTGGTGATATTATTTATCTCACGCTTATCTCAAGTAGTATATATATATATAGGATGCTTGTTCGCTGTTTTTATTAGTATTGTGTGTGTGTAGTGTTGCTGTGTGGTGTAAGTATAGCTACTCACATATTCGGGTTATATTAGACTCACTACGAGCTTATATAAAGTAATGTTATAACTTACCGTATTGAACTATGGAGTTTGTATTATTAGGGTGGATCGGCGTAGAATATAGAGAATATTTGGTGAGTGAGTGATTTCGATGTATGTACGTTGAGATGGTGTGTTATATAACAGTGAGGTGCGAGGTATG
>NW_020872922.1:961229-963729 GCF_003789085.1 Penaeus vannamei
TAGCATTACAATTATCATTATACCATTTTGATTGTCCTCATCAATATTACCATCTTTTGTATTTTTTTTTTTTAATTCCTGATATTAGATTTTATTCTTTTTCTTACTTTTGCATTATTAATATTATCATTATTTTCTTAATGTTATTATCATTTATGAAAAATGCGTTGTAGTGCAATTTCTATCACTGTCACACTTGTTGCTATAATTATTGTTGATATATATTATTGTTTTTTTCCGGTCGTGTTATGCTAGCGTCATAATAGTCACAGACATTCCTGACAAATATCAATTCAAATTTCAGATATTTTTGCATTAGAAGTTGTATTTAACTTGATAGGCCGTCCTTACAGGTCACACTCGCATGCTCTGCGTCCCCTGCTCCTTGCTGGAAGTGTGGTGGTTTGTATAATGCCTCTGCTATTTGGGAATAGGGGCTTTATGAGCATGGACTTCGGCTGTGATAATGTATGCTATTATCATTTTTTATTAGCATTTATTTATTCATTTATATATTAGCATTATCTTAATTCTATTATTTTGCATATGATCGTCTGTATATGCAGATTGCATGAAGACTTGTCAGTTCTGATGTACACAGATTTGCAAATTCCGAGTTTCTAGTACTTGGCGCTATCATCAGATTAGAGTCGTATTTTTCTCTGTTTCCATGAGATTAAATGTTTGACATCTTTTTGGGGAAACTCTGCGAAGTTCTTTTTTTGAAACGTTAATTTTTAATAAATGTTTCATGCCTCCGTAAATAACGCAGTGCGAATCATTAATTAAACATACATGGCTCTCACTCGGACCATGAATTTTATTCCGTTTCGCATCGGGTCAATAGCACAACTTATCTATTTTTCTGCATGTTTGTTTGTCGTTTAAATGATCTCTGTTGCGGGCGTTGGCGGTGAGTGACGTGCCTCGCGTCTCGTTATCACATTCCCGTCCTGGTTTGTGATCGGAAATACTTTTCGTTATGTTCCATGGATCTTTTCCGCCTTTACATGTAAGGCTCTTTATTAATCTATACCTACATATTTGTATATATCACTATCCTCTCTATCTAGCGCTCTATATATCCAAATATTGATATATCTGTATTCTTGCCAGAAAGTATAATCCTACGTATGGAAACTGCATGAAAGACTGTGGCTGACGACAACGCAAGGAAAGGTGAGACAAAGATGGTAGCGCTGGCGTGTTTGTTGACATTGGGCGAGCCAGACGCCATGCCCCGTGCCCGACTGCTGTCTCAAGCTCACCATTCAGGGCTCATGTTACGGCGGCTGGGAGTTCTTGGCAGATCTGACTAATGTTCAGTGCTCAGCCTGTTTGCCAAATCTTGTTCATGATTGAACGAAAAATCCTTTAATACAGGATGAACATGTGAAATGAAGTCTACATGAGTGACATCATGCATTTGTCAAATACATCCAATGCAGATATTCATGAGTTATTTAGACGAACGAAGTAAGTAGTTAGGGAAAATACCTTGCAGTGTTGTAAATTTATGCGTGGAACATTTATAGGAGGTTTGAACTAACCAGAACCGGAATATTATCTTCATCTTGTTAATTTTGCCCAGTGTATTCATGGAACGCCATAATTATGAAGAGTAATCTGATGCACTATACGGCGCATTATAATTCAAGAACATGCTGGGTTCTATTTTCCAAGGGAATATGGATATGCTAAATGCAGAAACTACAGTGTATGTTTGATTTTTTTTACTTGCTGTATCTGCAAACTACAGTTTGCTGTTTTACCTACAGTTAAGAGGTTCTATTTTTATGGTCGACTTGATAAATCCAAGTTGCGGATACAATTATTCAGGTAAAGTTAATCCGTTGCTAATATGAGCATTATTTCCTGTATTTTGGACATTTCTTTATTAATGTTAAAAGAACGATTAGTAATCTCTGAGCCTGTCTATGCTATCTTCAGGCAGTGAGCAGCCAACAACATACTCCTCCGAAGAAGCATCTCCCTCGTGTCCGTCTCATGCAGCGGCGGCAGCACAGGCGCCACCCGCAGGGCGACGGGAGGAGAGACGGCATCGTCACGCCGGCGGCACTGTGTCACTGTTCGACCTAGACTCCTGATACAGAAATAACAGAGGCGCAGACATGAGACATCGTTCTGTTTGCCATGCTCTTGAGATGGCTTAGATCACCTCAGTATGAGAAGGATCTGATTTCGATTCAAATGTGTATTAAGAAGGCGATTATAAACCCTTTTTCTCATAAATTGATCTAAAAGCTCGAACGCGTCCACATACCCCCTCTCCCAAACACCGCCACCCACAAACGCATATGTAGACGTGCAAGCGTTCCCCACAGGCATGGACATGAGCGACGAGCATCTCAGCGCCGTTGAGTGACGGAGACTTGGCCCAAGACACAGTCCTGCGTGATCTTATCTCAACGAGGAAGGACAAACTGGGCAATGTTGTGTTGGTCCTCGCGCTCCCGACACGCCACACGCTCTCCTTTGG
>NW_020872922.1:971229-974676 GCF_003789085.1 Penaeus vannamei
TGTCCCACTGAGTAAGCAGATAGTACTCATCTGAAATCACATCGTTACTAATAAGCTTTGGTAATTGATAATGGGGATAAGAAAAAGTTAAAGCTGAAAGGAAAACGGCTTGTGATGTATGCTGATGTATAATATTGCATAACAAGATAATAATAAGCTAGATTTATCAATGTGGATGTAATAATTATTTTCATGAACAATCGTAATAATATAGAACTATGCTTTTGATAAAAAGAGGAGGGGGGGGGGGCAGGGCGTGATTAAACTGCATTCGTGCTGCAAAAGTATATAATAGGATTACATAATGAACTTTTCGAAGATTACAAAACATTTAAAAAACATGAATAAAAGAGTGTGCCTCAGTGACGTCTGAAAAAAACTTTCATGTTGTTTATTCTAAACAAACGAAAACAAAGCAAAAGTTACAGGCTCGATTGGTTTTATAAAATATTTCGTCCAGTAATTTCATTTACTTGAGAGTCAAATGAGTTTCGCAAAACGTGATCATACCAGTTCGGTTGAACTTTGAAACTATAACACGAGTTTACCAAGACTTTCTTTTCTTTTACGGTGCAGGTTCTAAGTATTACACTGTGTTGAATCAGCTGCACTGCTGTTGATGGCATAAGAACTATCCTACTTTCTGGCAGAGGAAACTGAGGGAACAACGCTATCTACAGACGGATTTCTAGCATCTAAACCAACTGTTTAGAAGCCCAAGATTGTTCAAGAACTACTGCCAGAACTCCGTAACTCTAGAGCTTCATATGTTAATATGCCTGTGTCAGGCCGTAAGTTTAAGGCAAGTGTGTTACCTCTCTAACTTCATATCTTTGCATGTACGTTTATGCTTCCATATAAACACAAACTCAACGCACAAATAGTACAGTATTACATTTGTTCCGTACACACAGAAAGAAACACATCCGCGATTAAGGCCCTATCTCTTTCTTAGTGCATTTAATGTGATATAGATCAGAATAAAGTTAGACGCACGCGCGCGGACACACACACACACACACACACACACACACACACACACACACACACACACACACACACATATATATATAATATATATATATATAATATACAACACACACACACACACACACACACACACACACACACAAATATATATATGTGTGTGTGTGTGTGTGTGTGTAAAGGAACATGAGCTCTGGAGCATCTGTGAACTGGCCATCCATGCTGTCAGTGAAGGCACCAACACACCAGCGCTTCACCAATTTGCTGGTGATCAGATGAGATTTAGGTGTTTTCTTTTTTCCTCTATTGGGTTTTGGTCATTTCTAATTAGTGTCCCCTCCCAAGCCAAGGTGAACCCCACGGGCAGTGCCACTTGGGAGAAAGGTGCATTCTTTAGGGCTAGGCTCGGTAGGAGAAATGCTCAATCTTTATTTATTTATTTTATATTATTTTATTTTTTTTTATTTCTCCACTATGGTGAAGCCCAAGAAGAAACCTTGATGGGTTGCTGTAACCAGAGAAATACCATCCGACCCACGGCCAGAGAAAGATGCTGTGGTTACTTCAAATCATGACAGTGCATCATCACCATTTGCTGCCATGGAAATCTCTAAGGCTATTCTGGAAATCAAAGACAACCAATCACCTTCAACAGCCCCTACCACAGACGAGGCCTCCATCTGATTTTATCATCACCGCTAGCGACGATTTCACCACTTCCATTGAAGCCTTGCTGGCCCTGGAAAAGGACCACCTTACACTACAAGTTTCAACGAAACTGACCAACAAAGGAGACTATATCCTTTAACCAAAAAACACGGACACACTCCATGTAATCGAGAACACAAGAGTTCTAAGTAGAGATAAAACCATAAACTTGAGTCACTACAGTCCACCCCCGAAGAAAACAAAGATGGTACTAGAAGTCTACCCACTTGACCACATTCAAGACCATTCACTCATTGAATCTGCTGCCCGCCTTATAGCCCGTCCTGCTTAAGAACAGACCCAAGTACTCCTCACAATTCTGGGAGAATACCTAAAGGAAGTGCACTTAGGTATCTTTGAGGCATACAAACTTCACAAATACTAACCAGAACCAACCAGATGCGGTAAGTGTAAAAAAAATGACCATCACATTTCCAAATGCAGGAGCCACGCACACTGTGGAATATGCACTGAAGCGCATCTCACAGAGCTTTGCATTCAGAAATGAAAGAATGGTCAACCTACAACTGCAAAGTGCCTCACCTGTGGAGACGATCATCAAACCTGGAATCTTATATGTCCAGAGAGGCTCCTCTGTCTTGCCCTTCCATCAAGTGAGGCTATAACACCTCCACAACACACACCCAGAATCTTCACTAGGAAGCTCCTCTTGTGGAATCAGCCAGCCAAGCAAGCCGTCAAACAGCCTATATATAAAATTCCCGTATCAGACTCCAGCCAGGCCCACTGCCACAGACCTTCCACTTCTGAGAACCAACCTCGTCCTACAGCCATTTTCCCTTGCACTAGTGCACTAGTTGTGGAAACACTGACAGTTCATAGAATGTGGACTTTCTGAACACAATCTTACAAATTGGTTTCATTTATCGGAAGACAAGCAGACAGCATATTCATTCAAAATGCTGTTGCCAATGTCCTCTCCGTTCAACAACCCAATGAGAATCTGAAAACTAACATTTCAGATACCAACTCCGTAACAACTGAGTGTCAACCACAGGAAAACCTTGCACCTCAACCCACTCCAAGTACCTCACAGGATACTTCAATAATCTAGATGGACTCCTCTTCAGAAGGCCTCTCACAGACGAAGCGCTTCCATTGATCATCCTCCGGCAGTGACAAACTCAAACACAGCAGAAAGCTACCAGATGAGATGCAAGACCAAATGGAACATAACCTTACAGATCAACAATCCCTTGATGATGAATTTAACCTTCATTTCCCAACACTCAGTGGAGTCACTATCTCCACTACCACTGATGGATCTCCACCGGTTCTACACATACCAGATAAGGAACCTATCACAGATAATTGCCTACACTACATAGATTTTGACATAAGTTCTGATTCTAACAATGATTGATTCAGATACAGATGAGACGTTCTCTCTTCTCCAGTGGAACATCCTCCAACCAAAATTACCTACACTCAGTTTAGCCTTCGCAGAACATAGTTACAATGTTCTGCTACAAGAAACCCTCCACAAGTCCAATATCTCTGTGGTAAACTACAAAAGTTTCCATCTGTACCACTCTCAGGGAGGACAGAGAGGTCTCAGCATTCTTGTGCAAAGGGACATCTATGTTGAACCTCCTCCACATTCCAAACTCTTGTGGTCCTAATGTAAAATCCCCAGGAGTCACTATAACCATGCAGGACACAAAACTCCAAATCTTCAACGTATATCCTCCACCCAGAGACAGTGCCACTCTTAGACTTGATCACACCCAG
>NW_020872923.1:5000-7500 GCF_003789085.1 Penaeus vannamei
TTGTATTTCACATGCTATGATTAAAACATCAGTATTACACGGACACACACACACACACGCACACACAAGTATTTTTTTGTGTGGGTGTGTGTTTGTTGAATGATGATAATGGTAATGATAATGATAATGATCATAATGATTAAGATAATAATATATATCATAATAATGATAATGATTAAAATAATAATAATAACAATATTTGTAATGATGATGATCATAATGATATAAATCAAAATAATGATAATGATGACGATATACCAATAATGGAAATGATAATATGAATGATAATGGTGATAATAATTATGATGATACTAATGGTTAATGGTTATTAGCAATGCTACCATTATTGCCATCATCATTTCTATATTTTGTTATT
Source organism: Penaeus vannamei (assembly GCF_003789085.1). NCBI lineage: Eukaryota > Metazoa > Arthropoda > Malacostraca > Decapoda > Penaeidae > Penaeus > Penaeus vannamei. The sequence goes on from NW_020872923.1 coordinate 5,377, forward strand.
ACTTCTGACCAATTATCATCATCATTATCTTTAGTAGTAGGAGTAGTACAAGTAGTATTAGTAGTAGTAGTAATGTAAGGAGAGGTGTCAACATCACCATTCTTATCATTATCAATACTATCATCACTTACATTACTGTCATCGTTATCATTAGCGTCGAAAAGAAAATCATTATCCTTATCTCGATTTCCATGACATTGTTCTTTTTGTCGCACCGGTTACATTATAATTTCTATTGTTATTACTATTTATATTTATTATTATTTTTATTTATTTATTATTTTTTTTGTGTGTGTGTTATCAACGATGCCAATATTACTTAAATAAATCCCACCCGATTCTCTCCATCCATTTATTCATCTATTTTTTTATGTGTTGTTCGGTGATAGATTGAATGCAGATGGTAAAAAAGAAAAAAGTAGGAAATAAAAAAAGGCGAATGGGAGAAGGGTTCAGAGAGACGGAGAGAGAAATAAAGAGAAAAAAAGACCGAAAAGCGAAATAAAGAAAGGCTTTCAAGCTAATGCAATCAAGGTTAAGAGAGAGAACATCGGTGTTCGGGTCACAGGGAGGTCAGACTCCCAGGGGTCACTTCCCTTGATGACCTTTGACCCTATCTCGCAGGTGCGCCGGTGCTTTTAGGATTGGTGAGTGCGGGGGGGGGAGGGATGAAGGGCACTGGGGAGGGGTTGGAAAGGGATGGGGAAGGAATAGTAGGAGGGTTGGGAGGGATGGTAGGGGATAGGGAGATGGGGAAGGATGGTGGGGATGGGAGACAGATGGTGTGGGATTGGGGGAGGGATAATGGAGGGGGATGGGCAGGGAAGGTGGGGTGTTGGGGAGGGTTGGGGGAGAGATGGTAGGGGACAGCGAGATGGAGAAGGGATGGTGGGGTGTTGGGGAGGGATAGGGAGGGATGGTAGGGCATTGGGGAGGGGTAGGGGTTGGAGAGGGATGGGGGAGGGATAGTAGGAGGGTTGGGGAGGCATGGTGAAGGACAGGGATGGTGTGGGATTGGGGGAGGGATAATGGGGTATAGGGAAGGGGAAGGAGGGGTGTTGGGAAGTGAAAGGGGAGGGATGGTAGGGAACTGGGAGGTGGGGAGGGTTGGGAAAGGATGTTGGGGAGACGGGTCTCAGAGGGTGGGGGATTGGGGAGGGGTATAGGGGAATTGGGTAGGGATGGTCGGAGGATGGGTGAGGGATGGTAGGGGAATAGGGGAGAGATGGCAAGGGAATCCTAGACATTTGACATGGGGAAATTACTGATTTTTTTTTCTTTTTATTACGATTATATTTGTTGTGAAATAGAAGGTCTGGTCCAAAAGCAGACATTTGGGCTATAAACATTACCCGTAAAAGCAAAGAAACATTTATTAAAACCCTTTGTTCTCTTTACACGAAAAAAACAGCAACTTTATTACTGCCGGATACATCTCTCCAAATAATTTTCTTTCGTTTTTAAGATTATTATAATTTATCTCGTTCCATCTTCAAGAAAAGTCAAGAAAATGACGTCAGTTGTAGTCGATGGAAACAGACGTAAAATATTTGATAATCATCAAGGTAATTTTCATCGTCATTTTGCAATACGTGATGAAGAAGGGAAACGCAAGGAAGATGATAAATTAGTGCAAAGATAGATCGAATTTATTGTCAAAACTGCTTTTAATTGGACTAACTCGAGCCACCGATAGTGACTTCATACCCCCGAGGAAACAACTCATTCTAATACAACCTGAACAAATCTATTGACCTCGCTTTAATCTATTGTGGACCGACGATGGTCTGATGATTGCGACAATATCGACATTGTTCTAGTACCAATAATAACCCGAAGGTGAAGAACACCTTAACAATTAAGCTCACTTACCTGTAGGGCTTCTGGATTAATCAGGGGACACTCATGAAAATAATTTCAGGACTCATAGAAAATGGGAAGATGCTCAGATAAAATCACAGAAACCAAAGGGATCTATTCTAGGAGTGTAAAAGTGTCCTCAAACAAGTGCAATTCCTAATCTTTTAGTTTAAAGTACCGATATTCTGATTTGGCATCTATATATCTACCTATATATTTCTGTATGTACACACGCTCACATACGCGCACACACCCACCTCACCA
>NW_020872923.1:15000-20000 GCF_003789085.1 Penaeus vannamei
GTGTCTGTCTCAGAACTTTTATTTCTAAATGATAAATCAAATAGAAACATGTAAAAAAAAAAACACCTCCACACATACATACACCTGAAAATATCACTAGTTTCTCTCTATATAATAATATATATATATATATATATATATATATATATATATATATATAATATATATAAAAATAGTATACTGTTGTATGTGTTATGCCGTGGGTAGATGTAGCATGATGTACAGATGCAGTTTACTGCACACCCACGCAGCAGCAGCAGCAGACAGCGAAATCCCTCCGCCGCCCCGGCCTCATGTGTTCATTTTTCCGTCGGATCCTTTAATTCCCTGCCAGAGCTCTGCGAAAGACTCCAGGCTCGTCCTTGTTGATTCATCTCGAGCAACAGTGATACAGAGTGCGACTCCTTCCTCTCTGCTCGAATACATTAGAGAGGTTTTTCCGATCGCCGACTGTGTGGCACAATGCTGAAGGGGCCCGTTGTTCGTCCGCTCGCTTGTTTGTCGTTTCCTGTGGTTCTGTCGTGGGGCTTCCTCACGTTGTTGCTCTTGGCGCTGGTCGCTGATCCTTTTTGTGCGTTTTTTTTTTTTTTTTTTGAGATTTGCTTCTGTTTTCACCTTTGTGACCTTTTTCTCTTTCTTTCTTCTCTCTCACTTCGACGGAGCTAATGAAAAAATTATGAATAAATAAATAGTGACAAATAGTATATCAAGTATATAAAAACGATAAGCGAAAGTGAATGAAAATTTATAATCACTGAACCAAACCTTTTATCGTTAGATTTTATTTCTGCAACGACCATTAAAATATATCAATTTTTGTTGCCATTCATAGTGAGGTTCTCATTGTGTGAGTTTTATACCGGAATCACATTGATGTGAAAGCTCTCAAAAGCTCAAAAATTTTATACGTTTCCTAATCTTTGGGAAAGATTTATGTTTATCGTTCTATATATTTCTCATGCTTCGTATACCACACCATAAGTCAAACTCAGATATTACACCCTGCTCTTTATCGAATAGGTTTAGAATACTTTTACGTTTTACTGCCCTTCTTTAGATAGTTTTGTAAAGAATATTAGCACTGATGTGTCCCGTTGCATGGATAAGGAAAGGAGAATAATTCCATGATGTAGGAAGGAGATAAAGAGAATGCCTTTGTTGGGGAGTCTGAAAGAAAGGTTTTGATGAGGGTGAAAGCGGCAATTGAAATGAAAAAAATGTGTTTACAAGGATGAAAGAAGGACGTAAAATACATGGAAAAAGAGGATTTTAATGAGAAAGATGTTAGAATACATGCACAAAAGGGTTTCGATGATGATAGTCCCTGAAGAAAGAACGTGTTTATAAGGATGGAATAAATAGACCGGCAAATCGAACGAGAGAACAAGAATGTGTTCACAAGGGAGTGATGAACGAATGCTCTCATCACTGAGGGAACGAAAACAGGATTACCAGGAAAGGAACAGTGCTTTCGGGAGGCAGACGCAGCGGGAAGGAAAAAGATAGCAAAGTGCAGGCAAGGTGTCTCTGAATCATTAATAAGGATGGAAGTGGGTTTTAGGCAGAGTGCTGCTAAAAAAAGTAAAAGATAGAAAAAAGAAGAGGAAGAGAGAGAGGGAGAGAGAGAGAGAGAGAGAGAGAGAGAGAGAGAGAGAGAGAGAGAGAGAGGAGAGAGAGAAGAGAGAGAGAGAGAAGAGAGAGAGAGGAGAGAGAGAAGAGAGAGAGACCTGAGACTGACAGAGAGACAACACACATACATACCACCAAAGAGAGATGGAGAGAAGAGAGAGAGGAGACAGACAACAGAGTGAGACAGAGAGAGAAAACAAACTCTTCTTTGGATAAGAAATAAGGCAAGTGGTAAGCGAGGTATAATTAGAACGCATAAAGCAAGGTTTGAGAATGGCTTTAACAGAAGAGGATTGTCTTGATGCCGACGAAGGCTGGACTAACGACAAGCAGACTACGAAAAGCGGGACGTAGGATAATTGCGAAAAGTTAAGAGGATAAGGAAAGGCGAAAAATATATTCTACCAGTCCAAAGTAGGCCAAGAAAAGGAGCGCCAAGACAGGAATAAATACGAAACAGATTTTTTAAAAAGGAAGAAAGAAAAATGAAATGAGAATTAGGGTTTAAGAAGGATGGAGATTTAGGCAAGAAGAAAACCAAACGAAGATAAGGATAAGAAATGAGACAAATAGAAGTAGAACGAAAATCAGAATTATAGAAGAGACAGATAGATATATATATAGAGATAGACAGACAGACATAGACAGAGAAAGGCAGAATAAGAACAGAGAGAACAAGAGAGAACAAGAACGATAGAGAGAACGACCAAACGAGAGACATTAAAGAAAACAACAACGAAAAGCAAGAACCAAGAAATGTGAAGATTAAGACAAGGAAAGGCAGGGCGCAGGTAGGACGGCTCTGAAAGGGCGTGAGGTGCCAGAGTACGTGAAAATCCGCCCAAGTGTCGCATTCTGAATCATTCATACGGAGCCAGACCCGCAGTCTTGAGTGCAAAATTATGCCATGAATCATCTCACGCTATGTGTGTGTGCGTGTTGTGGTGTATGTGTGTGTGTGTGTGTGTGTGTGTGGTGTGTGTGTGTGTGTGTGTGGTGTGTGTGTGCGTGTGTGCGTGGTGTGTGTGTGTGTGTGTTGTGTGGTGTGTGTGTGTTGTGTGTGTGTGTGTGCGTGTGTGTGTGTGTGTTTTTGTTTGTGTGGTGTGTGTGTGAGTGTGTGTGTGGTGTTGCGTATGTGTCTGTGAGTGTGGTGTGTATTACTTCTGTTGTGGCTGTGTGCGTTAGTTGTGTGTGTTGAGTTATGTGTGCTTTATTTCTGTACGTGTGTTTGTGTGTGTGCTGCGCGCGAGTTAGTGTGTTTGAGTTGGTAAGTTAGTGTGGTGTGTGTTGAAGTTTGGTGCGTATATAGTGTGGTGTTACCTACTACACCTCTAGTCTGTCTTATTTCCTCTTTTGTGCAAATTTATATTTTTCCCGACATGTACCCATGTATACGTTATTATTGATACATACGATTTGCATTAAGCACGTGACAAAGAGGGGCAGAGAGGAGGGGGGGGGGGAGGTCGAGGTCGCTATGTTCACAGAAATTCATTGTATGTGAGTTTGTTTATGTTTATCGGCGGGTGTGTTTACTTCTACAATATCCAAGTGTGTAAATGTGATTCCGAATTCTAAGGTATTCGGCGTTTGTGTGTGACTGTGTTTACATATGGCTGAATTCGACGGTACGTTTGTCAAATTAATATTGTATTTGTATGCGTGTGTGTTGGTGGGGGTTAGGGGGGTGTCTCTCCACCCTCCCTCATTCCCCTCCAATGCCCACACCCAACTCAACACCGGACCCCCACCCCATCCCCCTTAAACCTTCACGTTATAACCCACCATCCCTCCGACCCATCATCCCCCACCCTCTTCATACCATCCCCTCCCAACTCACTTCCCCTTCCCTTCCTACCCATCAGTTCCCCCAACCCTCCCCTGCTACTCATCCTTACCTCCCCTCCTCCCCTAATTCCACAATCTCTAGATTTCCCACATCTCTCCCCTAGCTCTACTCCACCTCCCTGCCCCTATTTTTTCCTACACTTCTCCCCAATCCCGTACTCATCCCTACAGCAACGCTTCCGTCCACCCCCACCCAAGAACGGCCACCTCTCCACATTCCTCTTCCATCCTCCCCACTCTCCTACATTCCCTTCTCCACCCTTCCCCAGCCCAAATCCACCTTCCCTACCTCTATGCACCTCTCCCATCCCCTATCCACCCCTTCCCTCACCTTCACACACCTCATCCACACCATTCCTCCACCCCCACTCCTCACCTCCCCCTACCACTCTGCCCCACCCCCTACCATTGCGCTTCCACGCGCCGCCCCACCACACGGACCTCCACCCTCCTCGCTCACCCACAACCCACACCCCCTTCCCCCCACCCCCACACCACAACCTTCCCCTCCCACCCCCGACCAACACTTTCCCCCTCCCCCCCACCCACCACACCTGCCTATTAGCTGCTTAAGAGTCATGGGAAGTTTGCACGAGTCCAGCGCCCGCGAACACTACCCAATCAATCTATTGCAAGACTTTTGTGTGCAACGGCGATACAGCTCAGGTAACAACACCTTCCGTGCGTCCATTATTTATCCCCAAGCTCCTTCGATAATTATTTGGCAATTTTGCAATGTTGTGCAACTTACCCCAGTCGCCCTCCTTGCCCCCCTCCCACTGTCCCTCCCCTCCCCTCCTTTTTTTTCTTCTCTTTTTTTTACCGGCGTCAACTCAATAATGCGACGGTGTTCTTGCTCAAAATATTTAAAAAAAGAAAAAGGAAAATTTCATGAACTATTTCTGTGTTCCTCAGTGTTGTAACGTGTGTAATCAATAAGTTGAAATCCGTTTTTTCTTATGTGGAGGGAAAACAATAGATAAATAGATAGATAGGTAGAACAGGAGATTGGAAAAAGATGGATGGATAAATAAAAGGAGATCGATAGAGAGACAATGAGATAGATGGATACTGGGATAGAAGGGTTAAAGAAGTTGATGGATACGTGCACGGATAGAAAGATAGATAATTTGATAGACACTTAATTAGTGAATGGTGGATTTCTCGGTAAATAGATAATAGATAAGACATCGTCCCTTTTTCATTACTTTTTCTTTCTTCATTCTTCCTCTTTTCTCTTCTTTCTTTCTCTCTTTTTTCTCCTCTATCCATCTTTGTTCCTCTGTCCTTCTTCCTTTCTTCCTTCTACCTCTTTCCATTCTCTTCTCCCTTTCTCGTATGACGGGAATAGTCTGTATTTTCTTTTCTTTTCATATCTGTCTTTTTAAAATTTCTTATCTCTTTTTTTATTTCTTATTTTTTCTTTCTTATTTCTTCTTCCTTTCTTTCTTATTTCTTCCTTTATTCTTTTATTTCTTATTTTTTTCCGTTTTTCTTTCCTCAGGTTTCACTCTCCTCCGACT
>NW_020872923.1:37500-47500 GCF_003789085.1 Penaeus vannamei
GAGAGAGAATGAACAGAAACCGAAAGAGAGAGAGAGAAAGAGAGAGAGAGAGAGAAGAGAGAGAAGAGAGAGAGAGAGAGAGAGAGAGAGAGAGAGAGAGAGAGAGAGAGAGAGAGAGAGAGAGAGAGGAGAGAGAGAGGGAGAATGAACAGAAAACCGAACAGAGAAGAGAGAAAGAGAGAGAGAGAGAGAGAGAGAGAGAGAGAGAGAGAGAGAGAGAGAGAGAGAGAATGAACAGAAAACCGAACAGAGAGAGAGAGAAAGAGAGAGAGAGAGAGAGAGAGAGAGAGAGAGAGAGAGAGAGAGAATGAACAGAAAACCGAAAAGAGAGAGAGAGAGAGAATGAACAGAAAACCGAACGAACAGAAAACCGAACGAACAGAAAACCGCATCTTTGCCCCAGTACGTCCTCGTCCGCATGGCCCGCGTGGCAGCCGCATCGAAGCCCGGATGTGAGCGCATCCGAACGGCACCAGCAGACCCGCCCAACCTAGCCCTCGCGGAGCCAAAGAAGACGAAGGAGGAGTGAAGCAAGACAACCTAATGGAGGTTATCTAACAAGAGTGGAACAAGAAACGCTTTAAATAGATTTAGCAGTCGCGAGCATCTGTCTTCATTCCGGCGGTTCCGTATACGAAATCAAATAAAAGCTTTTGTGCGGAACAAGTGGAGGATCCTCTTCTCCCCTCTTCTCTTCGGTCCGTTTCCCTTTCTTCTTGTTTCCTTCTTGTCTCTTTCTCTCTCTTCTCGTCTCTTCCCTCCCCTCGTTTCTTCGATCCTTTTCCCTTTCTTCCATTTTTCTTCTTGGTTCCTTCTCTCTCTTCTCTTCTCTTCTCTCCCCTCTCCTCTTCTATCCCTTCCCCTTTCTTCCATTTTTCTTCTTGTCTCTTTCTTTCTCTTCTCTTCTCTTCCCTCCCCTGTTTTCTTCGATCCTTTTCCCCTCTTCCACTTTTCTTCTTGTTTCCTTCTCTCTCTTCTCTTCTCTCCCTTCTCCCCTCTTCTCTTCGATCCCTTTCCCTTTCTTCCATTTTTTTTTCTTGTTTCTTTCTCTCTTCTCTTCTTTTCTTCTCCCCCTTTCCTCTTCTTTATCTCCTATTATTTCCCCCCCCCCCCGTCCCCCTCAGTCCCCGCATCTCTTTGTTTCCTTCTCAATTCTCTTCTCTTACTCTCGCCTCTCCTCTTCTCTCTCACTTCTTTTTTCTCGTTTTCGCCCTCTGTCCACTTTTCTTCTAGTTTCTTCTCTTTCTCTCCTCTCCTCTCTCCCTTCTTGTCCTCCTCCATTCTCTCCTTTATTTCCTCCCTTCTTTTCTTTTTGCTTTACCCCTTTTCGGCTCTTCTTCTCTCACATTCCTCCCCTCCCATTCCCCTTTACCCCCTTTTCCCCTCCTCATCTCTGACGTTCTCCCCTCTGTCTTCCTCTCCCACCCCTCCCCATTTGTCCTCCTCCTCCTCCTCCTCCTCCCTCTTCTCCGCATCTCCATCTCCATTCCTATCCCTTCTCCGTCCTTCACCCATTATCTCCGTCCCTTTGTCCTTTCTCTTTTTCTCCTCCTTTCTCCCCACTCCTTTCCTCTTCTCCTTGCTCCCCTCTCAAAATCTCCCTCCCTCCTTCCTCCCTCGTCTCTCTTTCTCACTCCTCCCTTCATCCTCTCTCTTTCTCCCTCCTTGCTCCCACATCTCTCTTCCTCCTTCCTCCCTTTCTCCTTCATCCTTCCTTTCTCCATCCCCTCTTCCCTCCTCCCTCCTTTCTCCCTTCGTTCTCCCTTTCTCCCCTCCTCCTTCATCCTTCCTTTCTCCCTCTCCTCTCCCCTCTTCCCTCCCCCTCCCTTCCTCCTCCTCCCTCCCCTCCTCCCTCCTTGTTCCCTCTCCCTTCCTCCCTCCTGTCTCCCCTCTCCCTTCCTCCCTCCTTTCTCCCCTCTCCCTCCTCTCCCTCCTCTCCCTCTCTCGCGGCTCCAAACCCCTGCGGCGTTTTGGCTCGCGTGTGGTGTGTATGTAGACTGTGATGCTATAGTATTGTGTGGAATGGAATAATGTACGTGTTGATGTGGTGGTTTTGTTCTTTTGTTTATAGTGGCATGGTGGAAGGCAGCTCTTTCTATGCTGTAGCATAGATAGAGCTGCGGTATGAATTTTCTTTTGTTTTTACTTTTGTTTTCCTGATAGTATTGTTTTTGGTGATTAGTTTCTGTGATGTGTGTGCTATATTTGTTCAGCATATATACTTGCATACTTACATACATGAATATCACACACACAAACAAACACACACACCAACAAACAAACACACACACAAACACACACACATACATACCAGCAACTTATGTCCTCGTTTGTGTTTTTCTTTTCAATTCATTTAGTACTGTTATTGCACGAAAGAGACGTGATCCGTCACATCGAGCCTGTAACGATGGTATTGAAATGGTATAATGTGCTTTGGACGTGCTCTTTGCGTTGGCCGTGCATTATACATACACACACACACACACACACACACACACACACACACACACACACACACACACACACACACACACACACACACACACACACACACACACTAATGATGATAACAATAATAATGATAATGATGAAATGATGATGAAAATAAAAATTATAATTATGATAATCATATGGTATTTGTTCATGAGAGAGAGAGGGGGGTAGAGGGAGAGAGAGATAGGGGGGGTAGAGGGAGAGAGAGAGAGAGGAGAGAGAGAGAGAGAGAGAGAGAGAGAGAGAGAGAGAGAGAGAGAGAGAGAGAGAGAGAGAGAGAGAGAGAGAGAGAGAGAGAGAGAGGGGGGGGCAGAAAGAGAGGGAGGGAGAGAGAAAGAGGGAGAGAGAGAGAGAGAGAGAGAGAGAGAGAGAGAGAGAGAGAGAGAGAGAGAGAGAGAGAGAGAGAGAGAGAGAGAGAGAGAGAGAGAGAGAGAGAGAAGTATAAATCATGAGAATAATGGAAGTATGGTGGTGTCATAACTTGGTATGGCGAAATGAATCTCGTTTTTCCCAGTGTTCCTATCTTTTTAATCTTTGCTCTTTTCCAATAAATAGATTTGAATATATTGCAGGCTCCCTCAGCCGCGGTATGAAATATGTTGCAATAGATTATTAATACGGATATTGCGGTCAACTGTTACAGAATATTATGCCACTTTTATTCCTTATCAGAAAGAAAAGTTATAAACTATCACCCATTTTCTGTTTCTTTCGACTGCCAGAAGCGGAATGGAAGTAATAGCGATAAGCATGAATCATCAAGTTTGGCATCTGATCAATTGCAAAGTCAAGTGCAAATTCTAATGAGTCTTTCTCTCTAGGAATTAGCAACGCATTGCAATATTGAAGCAGCCAAAACCGTGATGAGAAACTGTCAGTCGAGGCAAGGGAAAGTGGCATACGCGCCGGGGCATAAGGTCGAAGGTCCTATTCTCAATGCACACCTTAGTATGCCTTCAGAATAGCCTTGACCTTTAAGTTTTCATTGCACTTCAGCAATAACTTTCGGCAATGCAACACTGAGGCAAAAATGATTCTAGTAATCTCCATGCATCAACAGACTGACAGATACACAGACAACCGTGCAGCCAGACGCAGAGTGAGGCAAGGAGAAGGCGAATTATAGAGACGCGAAGATATACAAGTACATGAATATTTCTGTTTATCCATTTTTTTCTAGTAATTTATCTTCATTTCTATTTATCTATATGTTATAGGTAGATATGTTAATGAGTGTGTGTATATTTGTGTGTGTGTGTGTGTGTGTGTGTGTGTGTGTGTGTGTGCGTGCGTGCGTTTGCGTGCGCGTGAATATATGTTCGTGAGTTATATGTTCTCTTATTCTGTCGTGCCAATGTGATGGACTTGAAAGTGGACGTTTTTGAAAACAAGTGCTGGAATATAAGTGACTTACAGCACCAGGGGAATATGCCTTGGATAATTATAAGCACTCCTCCCAAAATGACGCCTAATTTTCAAAGTCTTTCGTCGGAACAAAAACAAAGAGCTGGGAAGACATACGGGCATCTGCAGAAGCGCTTCATCCCGGAACACAAAGCATTGAGGATATATGTATAACAGAGAGAGAGAGAGAGAGAGAGAGAGAGAGAGAGAGAGAGAGAGAAGAGAGAGAGAGAATGAGAGAGAGAGAGAGAGAGAGAGAGAGAGAGAGAGAGAGAGAGAGAGAGAGAGAGAGAGAGAGAGAGAGAGAGAGAGAGAGAGAGAGAGAGAGAGAGAGAGAGAGAGGGAAGAGAGAGAGAGAGAGAGAGAGAGAGAGAGAGAGAGAGAGAGAGAGAGAGAGAGAGAGAGAGAGAGAGAGAGAGAGGAGAGAGAGAAATAGACACAGAGAAAGAATGACATTGGTTTCAATATTACTATATATTTCTAAAAGCTATCCATTATCTCGCATCTGTTAATCAGCATTTTACTGACGTGCCGATATCAAAAATGTACCTTTTTTTCCTTTTTTTATCCACCGAGTTAAAACGTACCATTAACAGATCAGCAGAATGAACTCGCATTACCTATTATCGGTTTCATCAGGTTATGCCATTACACCACCGCTAATTATCTATGTTCCCCGTGTCGCATTGCACGCCGTCAGATAATTGACATGCAGCCAGCCAATTAGTCATTTATTAAACGGCTGTCATGGCGGGTAATTCAATTTATCAGGCGCAAGTACCAAACATTTCATTCCTGGTGGAATACACAACTTAATTACCATTTTTTTATACTCATATCGAAATCAAATGCGTGTCTTACTTCTAATAATCCATTTTTTTCTCTCTCCTCTCCCAATCCCCATTTTTTAAAAACCATTCTACCTACCTACGTATTTATTTCTCCTTCCCTATTACCCCCAATTCATTATATCCACTCCCCCACCTTTCACTTTTTTCACTCATCTCATCGAAATAAAATGCTTGTTTAACTTCTGATAATCCCTTTTTTTCTCTCTCTCTCCTCTTCAAACCCCCATTATCTGAAGCTATTCTTTCTCGTATTTATTCCTTCCTCTCCATTTATTATATCCATTCACCGACCCTTTACCATTTTTATCAACCTTCTCAAAACCGTATCCATTCCGTTTTTCTAACTCTCTCCGCTCTCTCTATCCGCTCTTTCTCCACTCCCCCGTTTTTTNTCATTGGGATGCGGAACATTAATAACACGAGAGAATAAAAAAGAAAAGAAATACAACGATGATTAATTAAGAAAAGAGAATTGACTCACTCTGCGAATGAGTGGCGGCGGCGAAGCGAAGCGATACAGCAACAAGTAAAATCCTTCTCGGCGGCGCTCAAGCTCTCTGTGCCTCCGTTAATCCCCGTCTGACTGCCAGGAGGAGCAAGCGATCACTCACTCTCTCTCTCTCTCCTCTCTCTAGGCCCAGTGCGCACGCGCCGCTCCGGTCGTCATCTCGGCTCTTTCGCCTCCTCTCATATTTCTTCTCTCTTTCCCTCTTCTCCTCTTCTCTTTCTTCCGCGTTTTCTTCGCTATACCCCTCTCAGCACTTCGCTTCCTCTTTCTTTATCTCTGTCTGGCCTTACCTACTCCTCTCTCTCTCTTTTCCCCTATCTTATCTTCGCTTCCTCAATTTCACCCCTTCTCCCTCATTTTCTCCCCCCCCCCCCCCCGCTCCTTACTCTCTCCCGCCTGAACCCGGAGACGCCCCGAGCTGTCATGCTGGGGGAGGCATTCATCGCCCCTTGCTTGCCTCCCCGCGCGCTCGCCTCCCCGTGACCTTCCTATTACAAAGGTGAAGAGGAAGGGGAAGGGGGATGGGAGGAGGGGGAAAGGGAGAAAGGAAAGGGAGGTGGGGGAATGGGGAAGGGGGGAAGGGAAGGAGAAGGGGGATGGGAGGAGGGGAAGAGGGGAAGGAGGAAGGGGGAAGGGGAAAGGAAGGTAGGGGAAGGGGATGAGGAGGAAGGGGGAAAGGGGAAAGAAGAGAAGGAAGGAAGAAGGGGAAAGGGGGAAGGAGGAAGGGGAAAGGAAGGTGGGGGATGGGGGAAAGGGGAATGAGGAAGGAGGAAGGGGAGGTGGTGGAGGGGGGGAAGACTCCTCGATATCATACACCCACTTTCCTCCTCAGTCCCACTCTCACCTCATTTCTTTCTCGTTTTCCGCTCTCCCTCTCTCTCGTTTCATTGTCGATGCGTAGGAGAGAGAAAAGAGAATTGTTGATCGTTTTCCCATCTTGAAGCACTTTAAGAAACTTGACGCCAACCCTTAAGCGTCGTTAAAAGGAACATTAAAACACAAAAGAAAAAAGAGATTTTTCCCCGGAGAGCGAGAGGGAGAAAATGAAGAAAAAGGAAGAAAAGAAGAAGAACAAGAAAGAAGGAATAGGAGGAAGAAAAAGACAAGTACCCTTAACACAAAAATCGAAATACAAAAAAGAAGAAAGATTTTTTTTTAGAAAAGATAAGACAACAATCGGAAAAAAAGAAAAAGAAATAAGGAGAAAAAAGGAGGAAGACAAACGCCCAAGGACAGAAACGCGTGATAAAAGACAATTAATATCTAGTCTCTAACTCTCACTCTCGGGTGCTCCGGGAAGCCCCGCTTGTTACACGAACGCCCCAACTACCCGGATTTATGCAGACGAACGGGATTACCCTCCCCATGGCGCGGTTAGAGGCTCGGGTGTATTCAACTTTTGCAATAATGAAAGTTTTTAGCCCGCGGGTGAAGCGCACTTTACATGCAATCGTTAGAAGCGGCATTTGTAAAGGAAGTACTTAAGGACGGTTCAATGTGGGCGGGTGTTTGTGTGCGTTGGGGGTGGGGGTGAGTGTGGGAGTGGGGGAGGGAGTGTGTGTTTTGTGTGTGGCTGAGATTGTTCGCGTCAAGTTAGATCTGTTATAGAGATTTCGAAAATACTTTTTAATGTACTTTCTAAGTTTGTGTACGTGTGTGTGTGTGTGAATTGTGTGTGTGTGTGTGTGTGTGCTTGTGTGCTTTGAGACTGACATTGCCTGTGCAGACTCGTGTCTACTCTGCATGTGTGAATATTCGGCATATATGCTCGTGTACAAATATGCAGATGAGTTCCTTAATGAAATCGTGGCTTGAGTACCAGTGATTCAGGAAATTCAAGTTAAATGGTGAGTAAATGTGAGAATGAATTACCGCGACTGAAAAGAGGAGCATACGTTAGTGAATGAGAAGGAAAATGTGAAAATGAAACACCTGAGAGAAAGAGAGAGAAAGAGAGAGAAAAAAAAACGAGAGGGAGAGAGAGAGAGAGAGAGAGAGAGAGAGAAGAGAGAGAAGAGAGAGAGAGAGAGAGAGAGAGAGAGAGAGAGAGAGAGAGAGAGAGAGAGAAGAGAGAGAGAGAGAGAGAGAGCAGAGAGAGAGAGAGAGAGAGAAAGAGAGAGTAAAGAGAGGAGCCTCTCCTCTCTCTCCCTCCCTTCCCTCCTTCTCTCTCCTCTCTCACTCTCTCTCCTCTCTCTCTTCTCTCTCTCTCTCTCTCTCTCTTCTCTCTCTCTCTCTCTTCTCTCTCTCTCTCTCTCTCTCTCTCTCTCCTTCTCTCTCTCTCTCGCTGGTCCGTGTCTTCCTCAGACACTCGAATAAAATTCATCATCAAATCAAAGAAACATATTGAGGAAAGTTTTCAAATTAAAATTGCAAAACATTTTCGATTCAGATGATATGAAGTTTATGTGGACTTAAACCCCTCATTTTTTAATAATACGAGACTCCCATTCTGTCTCGCCTTCACTCTCTCTGTCATGACCTCGCTCTTCCTGCCTGCCTGCCTCTCCTCTTTCGTCTTTCCCCATCTTCATTTTTCTTTCTTTTCTCCTCCCTTCCCTTCTTACCTTCTCGTCTTTTTCTACTCTCTCCCTCTCTCTCTCTCTTATCGCTATCCCTGTGTGTCGTCTGTCTCCTCTCATCTCTCCCCCCCTCTCTCCACCTTCCTTCCCTCTCCCTTCCTTCTCTCTCTCTCTCTCTCTCTCTCTCTCTCTCTCTCTCTCCTCTCTCTCTCTCTCTCTCTCTCTCTCTCTCTCTCTCTCTCTCTCTCTCTCTCTCTCTCTCTCTCTCTCTCTCTCTCTCTCTCTCTCTCTCTCTCTCTCTCTCTCTCTCTCTCTCTCTCTCTCTCTCTCGGCCTTGATTACGAAACACTACAAAGCATTTATGATAGAAATCTACAAACACGTGAACCATTGAAAACAATGAACATTTTTATTACAGAGAGCTATTGATACACAATTCACATAAAACTATAAATCCACGCACGATAGAAAACTATAAACGCTATAAAATGGAAAATCCTATACACATCAATCACATATCACCCTTAACGCACTAATGATAACAAATACATACATAAACCTAAAAAAACTGGAAACGTACAGGGCAGTGAACACCAGAAATGCACATTCCATGAATAATAAAAAAAACTATAAAAAGTACAAATACATTAGTTTCTCCGCCTGCCTTCTTCAGAAATGTCAGTCGGAAATGGTAGGCAACTTTGTTCGTTGTTTCAGGACATCCTTCAAAGTTCGTGTGTGACTTTGGGGAATGAAATGGGTGAGGGAGAGAGACAGAGGAGGGAGAGTGGGGGGAGAGACTGAGGAGGGAGAATAGAGGGGGGGGAGACAGAGGGAGAGGAAGGGGAGAAGAGGAAGGAGTGACGGAGAGACGGAGGAATGGAAGCAAGGAAGGAAGGAAGGAAGGAAGGAGAGAGAGAGAGAGAGAGAGAGAGAGAGAGAGAGAGAGAGAGAGAGAGAGAGAGAGAGAGAGAGAGAGAGAGAGAGAGAGAGAGAGAGTGAGAGCGAAAAAGAGAGCAAGAGACAAGAGACAGAGACAGAGAGAGTGGAAGAGGGATAAAGAAAGATAGATAGTTAAATAGATAGATAGAAGGATAGATAGACAGAGCGAGCGAGCGAGCGAGCGAGCGAGCGAGAGAGAGAGAGAGGAGAGAGAAGAGAGAAGAGAGAGAGAGAGAGAGGAGAGAGAGAGAGAGAGAGAGAGAGAGAGAGAGAGAGAGAGAGAGAGAGAGAGAGAGAGAAAGAGAGAGAGGAAAGGAAGAGAAAGAGACAAAGAGAAAAGCAGAGAAAGTGGGAATTAGAAAAGAGAAAGGGAAGAGAAAAGGATGTAGAGACAGGGAAAGACGGAAAGAGAAAAAATGAGGAAGGGAGAGACAGACACACAGGCAAACAGACAGGCAGACAGAGACAGAGAGAGAGGAAGAGGGGAAGGAAAGGAAAAGAAAGAGACAAAGAGAAAGGCAGAGAAAGTGGGAATTAGAAAAGACAAAACACAAATGCGATAGTAGCACAAAATACGACCATCTGCATGATCTAAAAAGGCTAACAAGCGGTTATTGCTTGCTAAAGCATTTATTTCTCGGCCAAACATCGCTGAGCAAAACCTGTAATTTAAGTAAAAAAAAAATCGATACACAAGAAGTCAGTCAACAACTCCACTAAGGTTTATAAAGTCATTGATATTAAACTTAGACTTCATTAACATCAAGAACTTAAATTTATAGCGAATTGCTCATCGACAAATGCATTTAATTTGCTTCTGTATGATAAGGCATTGTTTATCGGCTATACATTTACAGGGAAATATACTCGTGTTTGATCTAATTGTTCTCCATGGCGTGTCCGTGTCTATGTATCTAAGTACATGTATGTGTGTATTGATTTACAAGCAGACACGCACATATGAATACAAAAAAAATCGTAGTTAAAAAGTACAAAAAAACAAACATTAATAGATAAGCAAACAATAAAGAGATAAGAAAAAGTAATTACATAAACCTAACCCGAAAAGGAAATACAGATCAATAATCCGATAGACACAAAGACCTTCAGCCAAAGAACGAAATACGTGCACGCCGACATCACCGGGGTTAGATTAGACGCCTCACACGCACGCAAAGCCAACGCAACAAGTCAACTCAAACTCAACTCACACTCCTTCCTGTGTCGTGTTTCTTTTCTTCTGCACCAAATAGTTTTCTTACCATTCTGTTTTTTATCTGCCA
>NW_020872923.1:55000-65000 GCF_003789085.1 Penaeus vannamei
ACACACACACACACACACACCACACACACACACACACACACACACACACACACACACACACACACACACACACACACACACGCTCAAAAGTCCAATCAAACGACATCTATAAACCGCCAGGCCATACAACAACGGCAGCAACAAACTGCAATATGATTCATAGAAATTGTTTTCGTAAATGGCTCAGTCCGGCTGGAAATTGCTCTTCCGAATCTCCTCTCAACTGCAACTCCGCGCAACACTCCGGCATTCCATGTAGCAGAGTTATTAAGAGCTCAGAGGAAGCGCATGTCGACGGAGCCAATCTTATCAGCTGGAAAGATACTGAGAAGGGATCAAGATTTATTTATGAATGGGGAGCAGCTGATATCAAAGGAGAAGCACATTGCGTGTTAATTTGGAACTCTCTCTCTCTCTCGGTCTGTCTCTCTGTCTCTCTCTTTCTCTCTTCTCTTCTTCTCTCTCTCCTCTCTCTCTCTCTCTCTCTCTCTCTCTCTCTCTCTCTCTCTCTCTATATCTATCTATCTATTGTAGTTATTATCATATTCATTTTTATTAATATTATCATTGTTGTTATTATTGTTGTTAATACTACATCTTGTATTGCGAGGTATTATCATCATTGATATTACTATCGTTTTCATTGCTGTTATTATCATTATCATTATTATTGTTATCATTTTGCAATCATCATCATGGTTAACATTATCATTACTATTGTTATCATTATTTACTATCATCATATGTCAAATTATTATTAATGTCAACATCATCATCCTCATCATCATCATCATCTATTATGACCCTTATCATGATCATTGTTATATTATTATATTATCATTATCATTTGTTGTTGTTTATTATTATTTTTATTATATTATTTTATTAATTATTAATTATTATTATTATGTATTATTACTACCATATTATTATTATCATTAATTATTATAAGTTATCATCATTATCATTTTATAATTTTTTCATTATCATTATTTTTATTCTAATCACTATATCATTACCACTGATTTCTTGGTTATCCTCATAATACTCACAGAGCTCGTACCTTTATAGCATTATTCGACTTCTATATTTTTTTCTATCTTATTTATGATATTTATTTTTTATCCACCTATGCATCTTTGTGCAAAACTCTACGGGTTCCTCCTCCCTGTTTCGTTATTCGTCGGTTTCTGAAAGACTAGCAAATTAACCACCGGACAGACCCTTTGATGGATTTGGGGATTGGGGTTAATAGATCTTGGAAGGTATGGTGATGTGTGTCTAGAGGAGTCTCTCTCTCTTTCTCTTTCTTTCTTTCTTTCTTTCTCTCTCTCTCCTCTCTCTCTCTCTGTCTGTCTGTCTGTCTGTCTCTCTTCTCTCTCTCTCTCTTTCTGACTGTCTGTCTGTCTCTCTCTTCTCTCTCTCTCTCTCTCTCTCCCTGTGTCCTCTCTCTCCTGACTGTCTGTCTGTCTGTCTGTCTGTCTCTCTCTCTTTCTGACTTTCTCTCTCTCTCTCTCTTTCTCTCTCTCTCTCTCTCTTCTCTCTCTCTCTCTCTCTCTCTCTCTCTCTCTCTCTCTCTCTCTCTCTCTCTCTCTCTCTCTCTCTCTCGTCTCTCTCTATCTCTCTCTCTTGTCCTATGGAATGTAAATGGTTAAGATTTTTTTTTAAATGTTTTGCATGGACTATTGAAGGGTGCAATGTGTTCAACTGGGTTTATGTGAAGCTTTATGTTAATGGTTTATCTAAGCTTATATGCTCTTACAAAATGTGACGCTCATAAAAGAAAAAAAAAGAAAAAAAAACTTTAACATACCTGATATATTTTCTTTAGGATTTTTCTTGAATGCAAACCTACGGTGTTAACTGCAACTGTATTTTCATAAGCATGGCTGCCATGGCTACCATTTTTTTTTCAAATACTTGTCTTTCAACTCAACATTATGTGAATATTAATGCGACTGCAAGGCAGATGGTAAATAATGATAATGATAATAATAATAATGATAATAATGATAATAAATGATAATAACAATGATAATGATAATAACAATGATAATGATAATAACAATGATAATGATAATAACAATGATAATGATAAATAATATAATGATAATGATAATAATAATAAAGATTATAATGATAAGAATTACAATAATAATGATACAATAATAATAATGATAATGATAATAATGATAATGTTAATAATAATAAAAGTAATGATACTTTAACGTGATAATTATCATTATCATTTCAAGTTGATGATGATAATGATAATAATAATAGTAATAATAACTATAATAATAATAACAACAATGGAAATAGTAATGATAATAATAACAATAATAAGAACCATCGGCATTAGAAGATAAAAAGACAAGAGCTGAAAAAAAAGAATAAAACAAAAGGATAAGAAATACAAACTAAGATAAAAAGAAAAAAAAAATTACCATTAAAGGAATTGCGCTCATCTTTGTACCAGCAAGCAACACAGTAAACAGATCAGCCACATTATGAACGGCCTCCCCCCCCCCCTACTTTATGGCGAGTGACTACGAGCCTAAACTTACATTGTCTTAATAAGTTACATTGAAATTCCACTTGCTTTGTTGGGCTGCGAGGATAACAAGGCAGGGGAGGGAAAGACTAACCGTAGTGTGAAGCTCCGAACAAAGTAGAGAGAGAGAAGAGAAGAGAAGAGAAGAAAGAGAGAGAAAAGAGAGAGAGAGAGAGAGAGAGAAGAGAGCGAGAGAGAGAGAGAGAGAGAGAGAGAGAGAGAGAGAGAGAGAGAAGAGAGAGAGAGAGAGAGAGAGAGAGAGAGAAGAGAGAGAGAGAGGGAAAGAGTAGAGAGAGAGAAGAGAGAGAGAGAGAGAGAGAGAGAGAGAGAGAGAGAGAGAGAGAGAGAGAGAGAGAGAGAGAGAGAGAGAGAGAGAGAGAGAGAGAGAGGAGGAGAGAGAAGAGAGAGAGAGAGAGAGAGCGCGCGGAGAGAGAGAGGGGGGGAGAAGTGAAAAGAAGAGAAGATAGATACAGAGAGAGAGACAGAGAAGAGAAGAAAGAGAGAGAGACTTTGACTGTGTTTGTGAAGTTCCGGTTGAGTGATCACGTGACTGGTTTATGGATCCCGGGTTGCGTAATGACTCAGCAGAAAGGTCCCTGGGTTTAAGTTTACCGGAATGTTGCTTTGTGGGTTGGGTGAGGGGGGGGGGGCTATAGGGGTGTTTGTGGGGCGGTGTTGTTTTTTCTCGTTTTGGGGGGCTTAGTTTGGTTTTTTTTTTTTTTTTTCTCTCTCTCTCTCTCTCTTCTTCTGTCTGTGTTCGTTTCGTTCTCTCTCTCTCTCTCTCTCTTTCTCTTTCTGTGTTCGTTTCGTTCTCTCTCTCTCTCTCTATTTATCTCTCTCTTTCTAACTATCTATCTATCGACCTATCTCCGCTATCTATCTATCTCTTTCTCTCTCTTTTCCTCGCCTCACCAGACATCATCACCATTAAAGAAAACGAACGGTAAAGAAACCGATAATCAACACCTTTTTTTCATACCTTCCACTTTTCAGAACACGAATTATGTCGCAGCAAATTGTTCGCGTAAGGCCAAGCAACACCTACAATTACCTCAAGGTATGTGTGTGTGTGTGACATTACCCCGCACACGCCTGACCCTCTACACTTAAGGCGTGACTCAGACCCAAGACACGTATAACTCATGTTCCGGGTCGGATTATGGTCATTATCAACACTTTTTCAACACTGAGCACCCCGGGCGAGTGTTGTATTGTTGCTATTCCTTTGAGAGAATTGCTAGTGTTACCGTGTCCTCCAGGTTGTAATTTTTTAATGAAATGTATTTTTAGAAATTGTATTATCGTGATATATACATTTTTTTCGAATATTGGTTTGGAGTATTGGTCTGTGACGTAGGTGATTCTGTGATTAAATGGCGTTAAAGATGGTTTATAGATGGTTCTCTGTTCTGTTATTTAATTGTGCTATTTTTTCAATAGTCGGAACACTAGTAGGCTAAACTGTATCCTATAGAGGGATGTTTTGTGTTATTTTCTGTTGAAGTCGGTGGCTCAGAAGGCCTTGAATATAAATATATTTTCCTTGTTGGTCATGAAGGAGAATTGAGGTAATGAGCAATCGATTCGAGTAATTTTTTATTTCTATTTTTATTTTATTTCATTATTATCATTTTTTATAGAAATCTGGCCCTTGTAGTTTGAGTTTAAAAGACAATATTTCGTGGGTTAAAATACACCAAGATTTCGCCGTCATCATGAGGTCCTGGTGAGCGATGTAATTGACTTTTCAAACTGAACTGAATAAGAGTTCAGAAAGTATCTTTAGTCTCTTGGGAGAACGCATAAATGTGCCCAAAAGAAATCCACGAGAAATAATCATACGACAGATAAAGTGAAATATTGCTGTCTGTGCTTTATCAAAAGGAAAAAATAACTTCTTCGATAAATAATTGAAATCCTAATAGACTAGCCACAATATCAATGGAATAAAAGAGTTTTCCTGAAGTTAAATTACCTGTCTGATCAAATGTAAGACCTTTACTCTTTGTCGGAGGAGAAGACGCGGGTTTAATCTCATCCTTAATTTCGACTCCTTCTCCATCCTGCCGACTCATGTAAAAAAGTGTAATACATTTCGGTGATATAGGATTTACCTGTATCCTATTTGCGATTACATTTGGCACATGTCCCAGGTAGCTCGTGCTAAAAGAATTGTTATTGTTCAATTTACGCAGAAATTACACTAATTACTTGATTAAATACCTCGTTGGACATGACAGTATTTTAATTCTAGTCGGAGATTCATCAAGCAGTTGGTTCTAGATTAAAGAGATGTGCAGGTTCGTGTCCCTTTCTGTATATATTCAGCATTTCCTTTCAATTCATCATGGCTAAAATGGGTTTGAAGTTGATATGAAAAATGGCCTGATATGAAGAATGGTGTGTAATGAATGGTCTGATGAAATGGTCTGATATGAAATGGTCTGAGATGAAAAATGTCTGTCTGATATGAAATGGTTTGATATGAAATGGTCTGATCTGAGATGAAAATGGTCTGATATGAATGGTCTGAGAAATGGTCTGATGAAAAATGGTCTGATATGAAAGGTCTGATATGAAAATGGTCTGATATGAAATGGTCTGAAATGGTCTGATATATGAAATGGTCTGAGATGAAAAATGGTCTGATATGAAATGGTCTGATATGAAAAATGGTCTGATATGAAATGGTTTGATATGAAATGGTCTGATATGAAATGGTCTGAGATGAAAAATGGTCTGATATGAAATGGTCTGATATGAAATGGTCTGAGATGAAAAATGGTCTGATATGAAATGGTCTGATATGAAATGGTCTGATATGAATGGTCTGATATGAAAATGGTCTGAGATGAAAAATGGTCTGATATGAAATGGTCTGATATATGAAAAATGGTCTGATATGAAATGGTCTGATATGTGGTCTGATATGAAATGGTCTGACTGATGAAATGGTCTGATATGAAAAATGGTCTGATATGAAATGGTCTGATATGAAATGGTCTGATATGAAATAGTCTGATATGAAATGGTACGATTTGCGAGTGATATTGATATTGAACATCGAAGAATAACCAGAAACGGCAAGAAGCATTAAGAGAAGCGCAGAAAAGAACATTGATGATTATGAAACATCTAACGGTAATATTCGACCAAATACTTTATCAATCGGAGTTTGAAATACCTAAGAATAACGGACCAAAACGCATTAAAGAAATCAATAACTCAAAAACTCAAACTCATGAGAAGGAAGATCGCGACGGATATAAAAATGAGATTCATAAGAGCAATTGTATTTATCTCCACATACCACGTGTGGCTGTGATTCGTCGACATGAGGTGCCAAATAGTTTAGAAAATTCCTTTAAATACCATGTACCGCGTTTGGTTTAAACACAGTCGACAAGGAGATAAACGGGAAAAAAATGAGAAGTCTAGGTTAGTGATCGATGGAGGAAAACATCTTATTCGGCGACGGCGACCGAGAGCGATGAGAGCCCAGGAAAGAGAGGAGAAAGAAAATAAACTGGTTATCAGATGTTAAGCATTGGGCTTTTTAAGTGATACGAGGTCAAAAGGAGAGTAAGAGCTGCCTATGGCCTTTGATTTGAATAACGCCAACTGGTATGCTTGGCAGCCATGGTCCCCAACCTGAACACATCGCACGCCACACATACTACTCAGGTTTGGCCATGACACGTCCAGCTGCCGCGTCCTGACTGGTCCTCAGCAGGCACATCTCGCGACCCGCTGCCGAGTCCTGACTGGTCGACACGGGACCCCTCGTGGCTCTCTCTCCGGACCGCTCAGTCAGACTTTCCAGTTTCCTGACTCAATTCCCGGTTTATCTAAGATCCCGGTTACAGCCAGTGAACAAATCACAATGCCAGAGTCTGTGACCAGAGAGGAAGCCGCCACCGTACAAAGATCACAAATGGAGTGCAGATATCGCTGGGAAATCAAAGGAAGAGTCCCAAGAGAATGCAGACACTGCGAGACAATCACAACAGAAGCACCGATTCAGTGTTCCAAACCCTTTCCAGCATACGATAAGGTGATTTCCCCAAAAAGTCTATTCTAGCAACTAAATGTATTCCTTGTCTCTTAGTAATAAACAAAACTTCTCCCCGCCAAGATAATAACACTAGACCCCACGTATATATAGTATTGCAACCAATATCCTATGGTTAAACCTTGATTTATTTTAGGACAATAACACCATCCTTAGATGCACAATTATTGGGTGAGTAGAGGCGAGACTCGAGCTATCTGGCAAGATTAGATAGAAAATTAAAAGGGAAAATTGGGACTCCACCCCGAGTACCTATAGAGTGAGGACAGCCACATATCGCAAAATGCCTTTATTCGGTTTCATTCGGATAAATCATATGTGGCTGCCACGTCCTCCTCGCCCTATAGCAGAAAACTATGGAAAATTCACATCCCCTGCCTTCTTTATAAACGCTCTCAACTCAAGATCCTCTTTTTTATACAACTTTCCTTTCGATGCCATAAATAGAAACGCGTGACACTAGAATTTGCCTTAGGCTAACTCGTGTTGTTTATGTGTAGTATCTCTAGAATAGTGGGTAAATTTATAATGATTTTTACTGCCTGTTTCTATTTTCTATGTCTTTTCTTTTCATTTTACTTGCATTTTCCTGCTTTTTTCCTTCTTATCTATGTTTTTCACTCCTTTTTATTCTTGTTTTATTCTGTGTATTCCATCTTGCTTGTCTATTTTTTTCGCCCACTCGTCATGGCTAATCAAGCTCTTGTTTGATCCCACTTTCTCCTCCTTCCTTTTTTTTTTTGTTATTTTGCTTTCTCTTTGGTTTATATTTTATCACGAAGCAATCAACCAACGAAAAGGTCTTTTAAATTCGTCTTGATAACCCCTTAAAGATCTACAAGAAAGGCAGTCTCCTTCATCGGAAAAATATAATGAAATAGGATGAGCTGATTCCCGAGACTATTTTCACGAGGAGTCGAACTAATTTCTCTTTCCAATTATTTTTCCTCTTTCTTCCTTGTTTTTCTTTTTTTTCTCTTCTTCCTCTCTTCGAAACAAATGGGGAAGCGTGTTGTAAAGGTCTTGTAAATGTCTCTTGTAAACTTCTTGTAAACTTCTTTTGTAAACTATTCTGCGTTTCATTCTTCTTGTGGAACACTCGTAAGACTTAGGAACAAAATTATCATTTTATTTATATTATGTTTTGTGTGATACGCTGATAGAAAATAGATAAATAAATAGAAACTGAAGAAATGCAATTGAGAATCTCACTGAAATGCATGAATACGGCCGTGTGTGTGTTGGTGTCCGTGTACTCATGTACGTATATAGGGGTGTATGTATGAAGGTATGTGAATAAATAACCTCTCCGATAGGGACTCGAACCTTTATTCTTGCAGACAGGCAACTAGGCAACTGCAAGACGAACGCTATACCACTGAGCCACGCGAGCTTACGAGAGATCGTGTGCGCGTGCAAGTATGTGCGTGATTGAATTTTCGTGGTAATCTGAGTATTCTGTTTTCATGTGTGTATGTATAAGTGAGCTTGTATGCGATATCATGTATACATAAAACCATATACGTGCTTAGATGTGTGTGCTGATACACAACTTCTAATCCTTCTAAAGGACGTCCTGGGATATTTATGTATTAGGAAAATATATGTATATTCTTATGATATACACGTACCAATATTCCACTTAAAAATAGAGATGACTAACGATAACTTTACATCACCATCATCTTCAAGAACAACGCTATGAAAGTCAAGTGTTGTCCTCATATCCCAAGAAAAAAAAAGAAAAAAAAAGGAGAAAGAGAGAGCGAGAGAGAGAGAGCGATTTGTCCTCACATCCTAAGAAAAAAAAAGAAAAAAAAGGAGAAAGAGAGAGCGAGAGAGAGAGAGAAGCGATTAACTTAATATCCTCCTTAACAAATGACCTGCAGTGTGTCATTCCCTTTGTTGTCTGACACCACTACTTTGTTGCCACGTTGGGAGCACAATGGGTCATGGGTCTAGCCTTTTTCGTGTTTTTTTTTTTTTTAATAATTATTGAAATTATTATTTTTCTCTCTCTCCTTGTTTCTGTGTACTTTTTCCTACTTACTGTTTCTTTGCTTGCTTACTGTTACTGGTATTATTGTTATTATTATTGTGATCATTATCACTATTATCATTATCATTCTTATTATCACTGTTATTACAAGTATTGTTTTTATCATTATTGTTATTATTATTATCGTTATTTAATTGTTTTTTATTGTCGTTATTATCACTATTGGTGTTACCATTATTACAATTATCCTAATGATGATGATGATGATGATTGTTATTATCATTATTATCATTGTTGTTATTATTATTATTATCATTATTATTATTCCTATTATTTTTTGTTATTGTTATTGTTATTATTATTATTATCATCATTACTATCATCGCCATTACAATTACTATTAATACTATTATTAATATTATTATTATCATTACTACTATCATTATTATCGTTATCATTACTAGTATGATTTTTATTATCATTATCATTATTATTGTTATAATTAACATCATTATCAGTATTGTTTTTATTATTATCATTATTATCATTATCATTATTGTTATTATTGTTATCATTATCATCATTATTATTGTTACTAACATTATCATCAAAATTGTTTCTATTATCATTTCCATTAATACTGTCATCATTATCATTACTATCATTGTCATTATTATTACTGTGATTATTATTATAATAATAATAATAATGATGATGATGATGATGATGATGATGATGATGATGATTATTATTGTTATTGTTATTATCAATGTTATTATTATCATTATTATTATCATTATTATTATTACTATTGTTATTATAATTATTATCATTAATATTATTATTATTGTTATTATCATCATTACCATTATTATTATCATTTTATTATTACCACTTCATTATTATCACTCATACGTTTATCATTATTATCATTATTATCATTATTAGCCTCACTATCATTATTGTTGTTATCATTATTACCATCATGATGATCATCATCATTATTCATATTACCATCATTATTGCTATCATCGTTATCATTATTATCATTATCAATATTACCATTATTATCATTACCATTACTATTATCTTCACTTTTATTGCTATTGTCATTATCATTGTATATATCATTATTATCATAATCATCATCATTATCATTACTGTTTTTATTTATTAATATTGTTATCATTATTATTATTATTATCATTATCATCAACATTATAATCATTATTATCACTACGATTATTATTGTTATTATCTTTCTTATTATTATCATTATCTTTGTTATTACTATTATTACTATTATCATTATTATTGTTCTTGCTGTTGTTGTTCTTATCAATGTTATTACTACTACTACTACTCTTATCATTAT
>NW_020872923.1:67500-70000 GCF_003789085.1 Penaeus vannamei
TGTCTTTGTCTGTCTTCTGTCTGTTTATATGTCTTTTTGTGTCTTTCTGTCTTTGGTTTTCTTCCTCTGGCTTTCTGCGTCATTTTGTCTTTGGTTCTATTTCTCTGTTTTTTTTTCTGTTTCTCGGTTTCTGTCTTTCTGTCTCTTTCTGTTCCTGTCTTTGCCTGTCTATCGCTTTGGCTGCGAATAAGAGGGGTACGAGGGGAAATGCGGTAGGAAACAGGATAGGAATGGGATAGGATGGAGGTAGGATAGGTTAGAGATAAAGATAAGAAGTAGAACAAGCAGAGGAAAAGAGTAAAAGAGGGAGAAACTAGCATAGAAGTAGAAGGGAGTGAAAAAACGTGGGGACAAAAAGAGGCTGCGAATAAGAGGAGAGGGATATGAGGACAGAGGAAAGGGGAGGGGAGAGAGAAAATAGGTAATGGGTAAGGTGTGTGGGGGGGAGGTTGTAAACCTGACACCTACCCATCTATCTACCCATTTATATATCTATTTACCTATCAATCTATCTATTTATTTCATCGCTATCCACTTTTCTGTCTATCTATCTATTTATCTATCTGTCTATCCATTCATCCATCTATCTATTTATCTATCTGTCTATCTATATATCTGTCTATCCATCCATCCATCTATTCATCTATCTATCCATCTATCTAGCAATCTATCCTCCTCCCGCACCCTATGCTTTTAAAAGACTTAATTATTGTCAGCGCAACCAAATAGTAACGAATGCACAATTTGGCTTTTGTAAAGGAAAATCAACAGAGACAGCACTTCTACACTTCACAAATCATATTCTACATTGTTTTGATAAAAGGAAATTCATGATAGACATATTCTTGGATCTTAGTAAAGCTTTTGATACCGTGGACATGATATTGTGTTGACAAAACTAAGCTATTATGGAATCAGAGGAATTATACTTGAATGGTTCAAATCATACCTAACTAACAGATCCCAGTATGTGGATTTTAATAAAAGTAAATCAGCAGAATCAAAAATTATGTATGGCGTCCCTCAGGGATCTGCTCTTGCTCCCTATCTTTTACTTATATTTATTACTGCCATCGTTAAAAGCAGCAGTCTTTTAAGATTCACCCTTTTCGCAGATGACATTAAATTATATATTAGTGGAACAGACCTTGTATCCCCGATGGACGTGGCAAACCGTGAACTTAAATGTGTTGAAAATTGAATAAAAATGAACAAACTGACTATAAACTTAGATAAAACTCACTATGTGATATTAAATAGAAACAAAAAGCTACCAGTTTTTAGGCATAACTCTACATGGTGAACTCAGCTGGAGCAGCCATATCATGGCTGTTAACAGGAAAATGTGAAAATATTGTGGGATTTTAAACCTTGTAAGTCGCTCCCTCACAAGGAAGTCTTTGGCGCTTTTATATTACGCTTTAGTATTTCCACTTTTGTCCTATTGGCATGTTATATGGGGAGGACATTCACAGCATAAGCTGCAATTGCTGTTAATAACACAAAAGAAATTGATGCGAATCATATCGAACCTCAGGAGGAATGATCATACGAACCCACCTTTCATTCATCACAAAATGTTAAGGATACATGAGATAAATACGTACTGTAAAGCTTTGTTTGTATATAAATCAATTAATGCTAATAATAACCTCTTTGGATTCCATTGGAATGGTCAGCACCTCCTGAGAAATGAAAATCTCCTTCAACTTCCCCAAATGCAAACCTCACCGTCACGAACTTCCATATTATATCAAGGTGTTAAAGTCTGGAATGAGTTCCCTAGGAATATACGAGACAAGCCATCTCTCCCGGCTTTAAAAAGTACTTTAAAGAAATTCGAATGATCAGCACCTCCTGAGAAATGAAAATCTCCTTCAACTTCCTATTATTAAAGTACATGGACTGATATACAAAATGAATGTAGAAATTTTGTAAATGTTTATAATGTGTAAAGCATTAAATTGTTTAAATATTATTGACCAAGTGCTTATTTGTATATATATTGTAAATATATGTATGTGTGTATGTCTGTATGAATATATATGTATGTGTGTGCATCTGTATATACGTGTGTGTATATGTATGTGTGTGCATCTGTGTATACGTGTGTGTGTATGTATATGTATTATGTGATTATGTATATGTATTATGTAAATGCGTATATGTATGTATATGTATGTATGATTATCTATGTTCATACGTGTGTGTGTACTTGTATATGTACTATGTAAATGTGTATATGTATCTATTTAAATATCAATGTATTGTATATATAAATGTAAAGTTATTCAGTTATTCAGGTGCCTTTTAAGAGAGCACTCTGCTGTCAAAGGGCTCAGTCAAAACTATATACTTGTATACTATAAATTGCTATGTCGATATTGGCTAAATAAATCATTTGAAGCTGAATCTGAATCTCTCTCTTCCCCCCTCTCTCTCTTATCTCTTTCCTCTCTCTATCTCTCTCTCTCTCTCTTCTCTCTCTCTCTCTCTCTCT
>NW_020872923.1:87500-92500 GCF_003789085.1 Penaeus vannamei
ACACATACAAACACACACACACAAACACACACAAACACACACAAACACACACATACGCACACACACACATATATGTGTGTGTATACTATATGTATATTATATATATATATATATATATATATATATATATATTATATATATATATAGATATAGATAGATATAGATATAGATAGATAGATAGCTAGATAGATAGTATAGATAGATAGATAGATAGAGATAGATAGATAGAGATAGATAGGATAGACAGATAGTAGGTAGATAGACAGATATATACATAGCTACAGATATGAGTATATGTATATGTAAATGTAAATGTATATCCATATGTATATCTAAATGTAAATGTACAACTCAACTCAACTCAACTCAAAATACCAACTAATCCACACATAGATGATCATGATAACGCCGTTGGCAAAATGAATGAATAGAATCAGCAAAGGAAAAATGAATGAGGAAGCAAATACATTTACGAACAAAAAATTTGGTCATTACGAGGCATAGTCATACATTAATAGAAGGATAATTAATTTTGCAGACACGCGCTCGTATGAATGAAACGATGAATAAACAAACACACGCGTCAATACACCTCATTGAACTGTGCTTCCACCGGACAATGGCGCGTGTTTTGTAATATTTGAATTTCAAGCAACAGCGTAATGTTTGCAGAGTACGCCCTTGAGATTGATTATATCTGGGAACGATTGGATTCCCTAATCAATTCGGAATCCATTGTGGGCGCGGAGGTTGGAATCCCTAATCTGTGTAGGATTTTCGTCGAGAGGGATTTAATACAGTGGTATTTAATCAATTTATTATCATCATTATTATTTATTGATTATATTATTTTGAGGGTATGATATGGTTGGTTTTGTGTTCTTATTCTCTTTTTTTCTCTCTCTTCCTCTGTTCATCATCTTATTTGTTTATTTGCCAATCTATCTTGGTTAGCTCAGTCCTAGATATCAATAGTTTACATTCAAGTATCTCGAACTATACAGTAAGTTCATTTATCTCTTAACATTTAGAATTTACAATCATTTGTAGTAGCATTGTGGTCTAAATCAAGGTCAAAGCTGATTTCTATGAAGGATATTTTGATGACTGAGGTAAATAATGATAATGATAAAGAGCAATGAAACCTATAAAAAGCAACAACAACATAAAGATTCGAGTCTTTGTTGTCGCGATGGCTTCTCATGACAGTATCTGCATCACAGTATAAACACAGTTCAACCGATGATAATTTCTTGGTCCATTTTGATACTTTATAATTAAAGATCATAATGGTAAGAGTTCATGTGCGTGCATGCCTACATACATGCGTAAATATATGCGTATATGTATGTATGTGTGTGTATGTATACCTGTGTGAGTGTGTATTTGTATGTGTGTACGTGTGAGTGTGTGTGTACGTGTGCGTGCAACTGCGGTTACTTGCACACATGGGTGCACACAAGTACTTGCAGAAACAAATTCAGCAATAGGACTCACTTTAAATCACTTTGTCTATGGTAATTATTTAACACGTTCTTCGAGTCATCATTAGATTTTCTTATACTCTCTGTTACATCAGTTCCATTTATCAGAAATAAGAAATTGTAATCGGTGGGAAAGAAACAAGGATTTTTGGTATTTTACTGAGTATTAGCATACATGTCCTTTATCCATTATAATTCCCTTTTCCTTTTGATATAATCCCGAAGGTCACAGACGGAATCTGTTAACGGAGGATAGGCTTTACAAAAATGATATGATAAACACACACACACACACACACACACACACACACACACACACACACACACACACACACACACACACACACACACACACACACACAAGGGTGACAGCGCGACATCCTGGCGAGCCCCAGTCCCCTCTCTCCCTTCTCAGGTGTATCTGCTCAGCACTCAGGTTGCAATATTACCGAAAGTCTTCTGCAACAGAAATAATCGCTAATTTCGAAACCTTTTCAAAACACTAATTCGAATCCTTAGTGACAAAACATGAATCGTCTTATATATATTCTTCCGATCTTTATGCAATAAGTTGATTCACCATTCACTTTTCTTTCTACTTTTTATGTTTTAAAACTGACAAGCTGGTTGGGATTTCTATTTTTTCCACTTCTTAATAATAAAAGACACGAAGATGGAAAAGATTCACTGACCTAGAGAAGTATACCCTAAAAATTTACCTATAGAAAATGGCGGTCACTCTCGGGTGCGCGTTTCCACCTGCGCCGACCTCAGCCCGCGAAAGTTATAAAAAGCTCCTTTAACGTTATCTCTGCGCAGACGGTTGTGCATTCCTCCTTGATGTTGAAATATTACTAAGATTTTTTTCCAGACTAGATTATAATGTAGTTGCCAAGATAGGTGACGTTCCCTGCGCAGGTGTTTCGTCTGCCGAAAGTTCCCCTGTTTTATGCCGCGCTGTTGTGCTCCAGCCTTCTTTTGTCCATCCTTTCTGCCTGAGCAATAAACTCCTACCATCGTGCGACACCTGCACAGCTGGTGCGCTCTCTCTCTCTCTCTCTCTCTCTCTCTCTCTCTCTCTCTCTCTCTCTCTCTCTCTCTCTCTCTCTCTCTCTCTCTCTCTCTCTCTTCTCTCTCTTCTCTCTCTCTCTCTCTCTCTTCCTTAGTCTTAGTTGGAGTAAATCAAGTTAAAAGTACAACGGACGTAGAAGGGGGGTGGGGGCAGATAGGGGAAAGGTGGAGGAGAAAGGAAGGTGGAAGAGGGTAAGGTAGGAAAAGAGAAGGAGAAGAGGGGGAGAGGAACTCCAAGAGAAGTGGGAGAGATAACTAGAAGAAAGAGGAGAAAGGGAATAGTAGAAGGGTAGAGTAGGGGGGAAGAGAGGACTTAGAAAGGGAGAAGGAACAGGAGAGAGAACAGAGAAGGAGGAGGAGGGAGAGAGGGGCCAAGGAGAGTGGGGAGGGAGGGGAGGGGGGGGAACAGGGGTCAGCGTAATATGGCGTGATTTGTCACGGTGTCCAGAGCGCATTTCCTTCATGTTATATGCATCCTTCTTGTGTTTGTGGCGCGGGAAGGAGGGCGGGGTGGTGGGGGGGGGGGGGTCTCCGTGGAAGGTAGGGTGGAGGAGGGGGTGAGAGTAATGGAGTGGGGGAGTAGGTGACCGGGGAGGGAAGGAAGTGTAGAGGAGGGGGTGAGAGTAATGGAGTGGGGGGAGTAGGTGACCGGGGAGTGAAGGTAGGGTAGAGGAGGGGGGAAGAGTAATAGGAGTGGGGGGAGTAGGTGACCGGGGAGGGAAGGTAGGGTAGAGGAGGGGGAGAGTAATAGGAGTGGGGGGAGTAGGTGACCGGAGAGGGAAGGTAGGGTAGAGGAGGGGGTGAGAGTAATAGGAGTGGGGGGAGTAGGTGACCGGGGAGGGAAGGTAGGAGCAAGAGTGAGGGTGGAGCGTTGTGTCTAGGGGAGGGTAGGAGTAGGGAGGGGGATGGAGGGGTTGGGGGACGAAGGTGGGGAGTGAAGAGGAGAGGAGGAGGAAGGAAGGGGCTAGAAAGGGTAGGGAATAGACAGGAAATGGGGCATGAGAGGAGGGGAGAGAGGGGTGGGGTAGGGCATATGACGGAGGAATTTGGGGAGATTAGACGGTTGAGGAAGAGAAAAGAAGAGTGTAAGATAGGAAGAGGGAGAGGGAGTAATGAAACGACGGAAAGGGAAGAAGAAAAGAGAGAAAAAGACAAGAAAAAAAGAAAAGAGAGAGAAAAAAAGATATAAAAAATAGAGGGGGAGGAGGAGTGAAAGAGTAAAGAAAGAGAACTATAGATAGGAAAAAAACAACGAATGAAAGTACCAAAGCGAGAAAGAGAGCGCAGAGGCCCTGTCGCCCAACTCCTCGCAACACGATTACTAACACCAGGACACTTCCCTTCCCGAAATCCCTTTCTCGCCTCGAAATGGTCCGCGTTTGATAAATTAATCTGCGGTTTCTTTCATTCCGCTTTTCACCCTCCGTGACCACTCTCCGCCCCCCCCTTCTCTCCCTTTTCCCTTTTCCTCTCTCTATCTCCCCCCTATTTCCCTTTTCCCCTTTTCCCCTCTTCTTCTTTCCTCCATTTACCCTTCTTCCCCCTCCTCCCTTTTTCCCTCTTCCTCCCTCCTCCCTTTTTCTCCTTCCCTTTTTCCTTCTTCCTCCCTCCTCCCTTCTTCTCTTTTTCCCTCTTCCTCCTTCCCCTTCTTCCCTTTTCTTCTTCCTTCTCTTTTTCCCCTCTGCTCCCTCTCCCCTCTTCCCTTTTCCTACTCTCCCCTTCTCTCTTTCCCCCTCTTCCTCCCTCCTCCCTCCCCTCTTCTCTCCTCCCCCTTTTCCCTATCCCCCTTCCTCCTCCAACCCCTCCTCCTTTTCCCCTCCTCCTCCTTCCCCCCTTTCCCTCTTCTTCCCTCCTCCCCTCTCCCCTTATCCCCTCCTCCTCCTCCCCCCTTTTCCTTGTCCCTCTTCCTCCCTCTTCCCCTCTTTCCGGCCTTCCCCTCAGCGCTCTCGGCCTCGCATGTGTTCTAGCGAAGTGACCACAGACAGATGGTTGTTGTCCCCGGGAGTGACAAAGGAACAGATTGAGCCTCTTTTCGTCTTTCGTCACTTATTCTTTATTTTTTTTTTCTGTTTCACCACTTCTTCTGTTCTTTTTTTCTTTTTTTTCTGTTTCATCACTGTTTTCTGTTTTATTTTTCTCACCATTTTTTGTCGTCTCTTCTTTTTCTCTTTCGTATTTTTTTACGTTATTTCTTGAAATTCTTTTTTTCCTTTTCGCCCTTCTTGTTTTTTCTCTTTCATTACTTTTTATATTTTTCTCCTTCATTATTATCTTCATTATTGCTATAACTTATATATATATATATATATATATATAATATATATATATATATATATATATATATATATATATATATATATATATATATATATATATATATATATATATATATATTGTGTGTGTGTGTGTGTGTGGTATAAAGTCCATATGTATGTAGTGTGTACT
>NW_020872923.1:105000-110000 GCF_003789085.1 Penaeus vannamei
ATTCTTGCTTTTCCTACTTTTTCTATCTTTCCACTTTCTTTTTTCTCTTCTCTTCTTCGTCCCCCATTTTTTTTACCTCTCTTTCCCCTGTATTTTTATCTCCGATTTTCTTCTTTTCCTCTTAATTCTATCGCCCTTCCTTCAGTTTTGTCACCTCCCCAATTACCTCTGTTCTTCGCCCTCCTGTCCCTCTTATCTTCCCCTTTTTTCCTTTCTTCACTCCCCTTCCATACCCCTTCGTCTTTTCCCCTCCTCCATCCCTCTTTCCTCCCCCTCCCCACTCCTTCCTCTTTCCCCCTCCTCCATCCTCCCCCCTCCCTCAATCCTTCCTTCCCCTCTATTCTCTTACTCCCCCCCTTCTCTCCCTTCCACTCCCCTCCCCCCCCCCAATCTCTCCCACCCACCAAAACTGCCAAGAAAATTTTCTTCAGCAGAGCGACCGAAGAAACCATTAAGACGCAAGCAAAAATACCAGAGGCCTCGTGGCGTTCGTACTCCGTGGCTGCGTTTATTGACGCAACTTCTGCGACTGCGGCGGTGTTTGGGGGAGGGGGGGGGGGAGGGTTGTTCAGGGGTAGGAGAGGGAGGAGGAGGGAGGGGGGAAAAGGGAGGTGAGGGAGAGGGGAGGGGAGGAGGAAGGGAGGAGGGGTTGTTCAGGGGTAAGGAGGGAGGAGGAGGAGGAAGGGGGGGAGGGGTTGGGTAGGAGAGGGCGAGGAGGGGGGAGGAGGAGGGGGAAGAATGGGGAAGAAGGAGGTGAGGGGGAGGGGTGAGAGGGAGGAGGAGGGAGGAGAGGGAGTAGAGGTGAGGAGAAGAAGTAAGGGGAGAAGGAAGGAGGAGAGGGGATAGTTGAGAGGAAGAGAAGGAGAGGGGGTGGAGAGATAGTAAGGGGGGAAAGGGAGAGGAAGGAAGAGAGGGTAAAGGTTGAATGGAAGGAGGAAAGAGGAGAGGAAGGAGATGAGAGGTTGAGAAGAAGGAGAAGATAGGAAAGGGAGAGAGGGTATGGATGAGGGGAAGAAAGGATAGGCAAAGAAAGAGGAGGGAAAGCTAGGAGGACGGAGGAGAAGGAAGGGGAAGAGAAGATGCTTGAGAAGAAGGAGGGGAGAAAGGAAGTGGAAGTAAAGAGTTGAAAAGTAAAGGGGAAGTAAGGGAGAGAGGGAATGACTGAGGGGAAGTAAGGGAGGAGGAAGGGGAGAAGAGGATGGCTGATTCGAAAGAGGAGAAGGAGGCGGAGGGGGATAGTTGAGAGCAAGAAGAGGGGAAGAAAGAAGGGGAAGTGAGGCATGGGAGGAAATCAAGAGTGTAGAAGGGCGAGTGGATAGGAAAAGGGGGATAAGTATGGAGAGGAAAGGAAGGGGGTGATGAGGGAGGAATGGATGGAGGGAACGGAAAAAGGGAGGGTTTTGGATAGTGGGGAAGAAAAAATAGAGGAAAAAGGAAAAGGGAAAAGAAGGGAAGAGGGGATGAATGGAGGAAAAAGGGCAAGAGATGGAGAAATAGGGGAAATAATAGGGAGAGAAGCAGGAGAACAAGGGGAAAGAAAGAGAACAGAAGGAGGGAAGGAGGGAGGGGTTAATGTGAAAGTCACTGCATTTTTATTTATTTATTTTTAATTCAGATTTTTATTTAATTTTTGATTATCATTATTATCTTTTTTTTACATATAAAACACAACTATGAAGCTATAACTGTGGAGGAAGCAAGGAAGCAAGGACTTTTTTTGCTTGTCTGTTCGAATCAGGGGCTTAATATGTTGCTTGTTTATGAATGCAAACGTGTGATTGCAACTCCGAGGGACGATAAAGGGGGGGAGGGTTGAATAAGATTAATTGTGACGATTTTCCTCTTTTTGCGTTGCTCTTCCTATTCGTAGGTTCGTTTAAGGCACTATATTTATCCTTTGTTCGAGAGGATAATTTTTTTGTTTTTGTTTTTCGCAATCATTGTTGTTTAATCATTTATATCTATTTGCTACTTTTGCCATCAAATTAAGTGTTTCTCTCTCTCTCTCTCTCTCTCTCTCTCTCTCTCTCTCTCTCTCTCTCTCTCTCTCTCTCTCTCTCTCTCTCTCTCTCTCTCTCTCTCTCTCTCTCTCTCTCTCTCTCTCTCTCTCTCTCTCTCTCTCTCTCTCTCTCTCTCGAATGATTCTCTCTCTCCCTCTTTTCCCTGTTGTTTTATGATTCTATGCTTGGCTCAGACTGTTTATTTGTACTTTCTTCCTTGTGCTCTTTAGTCCATTCTCTCAAACGCAATTACTCCTTGACTACATAATCTTATTTTTAATAAGACGGATTGGAAATTGGACAGCATATATCTGTTTATTCATTTTCATTTAATTATTTATCTATTTATTCTTTCATTAGTTGTATGTATTTTTTTAACTGATTCGTTATCACCATTGAAAAATTACCTTTTTTTTTCTTTTTTTTTGTTATATGAAATTCTTTGATTGCAGCTATGGTGGCATCCAAAGTACTCTGTCTTTTTGTTCATTTATATATCCGTCTGTCTACTTGTCTCTTTGCCTCTCTCTTTCTATCTGTCTACCGATCTATATCTATCTGCCTGTCTACCTCTCCCTTCCTCTTTCACCGTTTCAATTCTATTTATTTCCAAAATACTCTTTTTGTCGCATTTTATCCTGAATATAATGATGATCCATGTTTTATTTTATTACCTGCGTATTCTGACACTTTTCTCTTTTTTTCTATTTTTTTGTTGTTATTGGTGTTGATGTTTATCTATAACTTGCTTACACTTTTATTCATATCCTTTACAGAGAAAGAGA
The DNA here is from genome assembly GCF_003789085.1 of Penaeus vannamei. NCBI lineage: Eukaryota > Metazoa > Arthropoda > Malacostraca > Decapoda > Penaeidae > Penaeus > Penaeus vannamei. Next base: position 107,786 of record NW_020872923.1, read on the forward strand.
GAGTAACACAAAATAGAGGAAAAGGTGAATTAAACAAAGAATATGAAAATAATGTCGATAAAGGGGCGAGAAAGGGAGAGATCGGAGAAAAGAGTGGAAGGGAGAAAAAGAGAAAGAGGGGCCAGAAGGTAATGGACAAAAGAAAGAAGGAGGAGGTAACAAAGGGGAGAGGAAGGGAGAGAATACGTTAAAGCAAGTAAGAAGAGAGAGAAGGAAGAAGGGAAAGGGATATGGAGAAGGGAGTGGGAATGGAATAGAGAGAAGGGAGAGGATAACAGGGAGGAGGAGAGGGTAGAAAAGGGGAGGGGGAGAGGAGGAGAGGGAGCTGGTGAAGCGGCGTTGAAGCAATTAAGGAGAAAGGAGAGGGGGGGGGGGTGGGTAAGAGGGAGGGAGGAGTCACTTAAATAGGTACGGGAGATGAAGTTGAAACGAGAAGGAAGCGGAAAGGGAGAAGGAGAGGTGATGAGGAAAAGGGTTAAAAAAGAAAGAAAAAAGAAAGAAAGAAGAGAAGAAGAAGAAGAAGAAGAAGAAGAAGAAGAAGAAGAAGAAGAAGAAGAAGAAGAAGAAGAAGAAGAAGAAGAAGAAGAAGAAGAAGAAGAAGGAGAAGAAGACAGACAGGGAACAACAGAAGAAAAAAATAAAATAAATGAATATATAAAATGAAATTCCCCATAAAAATGTAGAACAGAAGAAGGATAAAAGGAGAAAGCATTAAGGACCTTTCAATTGTGTCAGAAAAGGCGAGCGGACAAGAGAAATAGAAAGAGGATGAGAGAAAGGGGGCGTCACAGGGTGGTTAAGCGGGTGGGAAGGAAGACGGGAAGTGAGAAAAATGAAAGGAGGGAGCCAAGAAGGAGGCGTTGACGGAGGGGCGGTGGGGGGGGGCGAAGCGAGGGGCGGTGCAGAAGAAATTCGAAGCAGAATTGGCAGCGGTCCATCACGAGCAGGAATCAACCATTACTCACTATTAAACAGCCATCAGGAACTTGTTTGGCACCATTTCTACCCTCCCTCCCTCCCCCTCGCTCCTCTCCTCCCCTCCCTCCTCCCTCCCTCCTCCCTCCCTCCCTCCCTCCTCCCTCCCTTCCCTCCTCCCTCCCTCCCTCCGTGCCTCCCTCCCTCGTTCCCTCTTTTCCCTCCTCCCTTTCCTGTGTAACTCCCCTCCCTTTCTCTCTCTTCCTGTTCATTCCTCTTCTTTTTTTCTCTTTTTTGTTTCCCCTTCTTTCCATTCCTCCTCCATCGTTCTAGATCCTTCCTTTACCTTTTTTTCCTCTCTTCCTCCTTTCTTTCCCTTTTCTTTTGCTTCTCCTTCCTGTTTTTCGCTCCTCCTTTCCTCTCTTTGATTTCTCTCCCTCCCTCCCTCCTTCATTTCCCTCCTCTCGTCCTATTAGTTTTCCCTCCCTCTTTCCTTCCCTCCCTCCCTCTTCTCTCTTTACTCCTCCTTTGAACCATCTTTCGTTTCTTTTGCTTTCTGTCTTTCCTGTTATTCCTTGCTTTTTCTTCTTCATTATGTTATTTCTTAAATCATTGATATGCCTTTCTTATTCTTATTCTTCTTCCTTATTACAAAATGCCTCCCCCCCCCCTCCTTCTGTTCACTTACTATCTCCTCTTTCTCCCTTTATCTCTTCATCCTTCTCCATCACCGCCTTTTCCTCCTTCTCCTCGCAGCCCTCATTCTATCCCCTTTCTTCCTCCTCTCCTCTCTTCTCTTCTTTTCTTATCTCCCTCCTACATATCCTCTAGACCTATACTACCCTATTCTACCTTCCTTCCTCATTCTCCCTACTCCACCTCCTCCTCCTCCACCACCAACTCCAACTCCAACTTCTCTTTCTTCCTTCCCTTCAGTCCCCTTTCCTTCCGTCCTTTCTTTCTTCCATTCCCTCTTTCACCTCCATATCCTTCTCCCTTTCATCAACCACGCTCTTCACCATCTTCCTTTTGGTCCTCCCCTTCCTCCCCTTTTCTTCCTCTAACTCCTCTACCTCTTCTTCCTTTCTCTTTTCCCCCTTTTCTACCTCTCCCTCCTTCACTCTTTTCTTTCTCCCCAACCCTCCCCCTTTTCTCCCTCCATCCTCAATCCCCTCCTCTCCTCCTCCTCTCCTCCTCCCTCAATCTCCTCCTCCTCCTCCTCCTTTCCCTCCACCCTCCTTCCTCGCTCCCTCGTCCATCACTCCAGCGCCCTCGTTCCCACGCCCATTCGTAGGGGCGC
>NW_020872923.1:125000-136527 GCF_003789085.1 Penaeus vannamei
GAAAAAGGGAAAAGAGTGAGATCAGAGGAGTGGGTAAGATGATGTTGAAGCTCAACAACAACTGGAAAATTCAGTTGCAATTGATCAAATGCCATATAAATGTTGATATCATGTTATTTTCAACGGTGGGTCTCATATTTTCTGTGGTTCCTTTTCCCTCTTTTCTATTATATAGATATCTTTCTTCTTCATTTTTACGATGTTTTATTTTATATATTTGTCTAGCCCTCTATCTGTCTATTTACCTATCTATCTGTCTGTTTGTCTGTCATTTCCTCTCTTTCTTTCTTTTTCAGTCTCTCTCCTGAGCTCTCCCTAACTATTTCTTCAACTATCTATCTATATACTTGTATCTCTCTCCTCCTCTCTCTCTCTCTCTTCTCTCTCTCTCTCTCTCCTCTCTCTCTCTCTCTCTCTCTCTTCTCTCTCGTCGTCTCTCTCTCTCTCTCTCTCTCTTCTCGTCTCTCTTCATTTTGTATTCTTGAGTTTCTCCCTCCGACTGCTCTTAAACATCCCCCCCTCTCTTTCTCTTTCTTTCCATCCCTCTTTCATACTCTCCTCTGCTTCCTTTGTCGGGTCTCTATACTCTTAACTTTCTTTTTCCATCTAATTCTCCATTCCTATTCCTTGTATTTCTTTGACTCCATCTCTCTCTCTCTTATTTTCCTTCCACATCTACTTTATCTTTGTTTTTTTTTCTCTCCTTCTATCTTCTCTCCAACGTCGACCCTTGTCTTTTACGTCCTCCCTTTCTCTCTGACTTTCTCTTCTTCACCTCTTTCTCTCCTCCCTTCATCCTGCATGTCCTCCGTTCCTCTCGTCCCCACATCCTTCCCCATCCTTACATGTCCTCCTTCCTCCACGACTCCTCCCCCACGCTTTCCTAATCGCAATGTCGATTCTTCTTTATGTTCCTCTCCTCTCTTTCCATCCCTTCTCTCTCTCTCTCGTCGTCTCTTCTCTCTGCTCTCTTCTCTCTCCTCTCTCTCTCTCTCTCTCTCTCTCTCTCTCTCTCTCTGCTCTCTCTCTCTCTCTTGCTCTCTCTTCTCTCTCTCTCTCTCCCTCCTCCCTTCCCCCCATATTCCACCGCTCCCAACACTCCCCATCCCCCATCATCCTTCTTTTCTATAGGCCAATTCTTTCATTTCCTTGTACCCCATCCCCCACTTCCACTTGGTCCGTGTTTCCCCTGTCCATGGGCACTTGCCAACCCCTGTCCTCGCATCCCCCTCTCTAATCCCTCTCCCTCTCCGATCCCTGCTGCCACTTCGTAACCCATCCCTCTCCTTTTCCCTAACCCTCCACCTCTAGTCGATCCATCCCTTCCTCTTCCCTTTTCCCACGCCCCCACACTACTTCCCCGCCCACAAACCCCACCTTCCCTTCATCCCCCCACATCTGCACGAAATCTTTCATCCTGTTAGAAGTGGTGTCCAGGTGACTTCTGATTTTTTTTTTTTTTTTTTTTTCTTTCTTTTGTTTGTTTTTTTAGTTCTTGTGGCGCGTCAGGTGACAGGGGCCTCCGGGCCCTGTCGATAGCGAGAGAAGAGATAGGAATCGACATTTTTATTTGTGTTATTTGTTTTTGTTACTTGTTTTTTTATTATTTTGTGTCCATATATCTATCTCACTTCTTCATTTTTTAGAGAGATTTTGTATAAAGCCTCTTTTTATCGAAGGGTTGATTTAATACGTTTTTAATTCTACTATCTTTTGTGTGTTTTTTGCTGTTCAGTCATTTGTCATCGTTTATTGTATCTTTTTTCTTGAATATAAGAAAAGGATAAACTGTATCGTTATTTATCAGATTGTTTGTTATCATTAAAATAAATAAATGAATAAATAAAATAAAAAAGATATAATATATATATATATATATATATATATATATTATATATATATATATATATATATATATATATATATATATATATATATATATATATATATAACATATATATATATATATATATATATATATATATATATATATAGAGAGAGAGAGAGAGAGAGAGAGAGAGAGAGAGAGAGAGAGAGAAGAGAGAGAGAGAGAGAGAGAGAGAGAGAGAAGAGAGAGAGAGGAGACGAGAGAGAGAGAGAGAAGCAGTAGATGTGCAAATATACGTATATATATATATATATATATGTATGTATGCAATATACATAAAGGCATATATGTGTGTGTTTGAGTGCGTATGCATATCCATATCCTTATGATATTCGCAGTAACTACGGTCTCGCACACAGCTAATTAAAACAAAACCCAGAGCCGCGCTTTGACTCTCCTCCACGGTAAGTCGCAGAATTCCCTCTGCTGTAAATCCCTGCTTAATATTTACGTGGATTTAGTGACTAGGAGTACGTTAAGTGCGGGGACTTTAATGGGCACAGGATATGCAAAGCTGGAATTTGCGTCTATAATAATTGTTGGTCTTGAATTCACATGCATTTAATCAAAATGAGTAAATAGGTTAGACATAACAACCGTGATCATGATAGTAATAAAAGCGATGATTAAAATGTCGATAATGTGATATATTGTTGTGCCCGTCGTATCAACTTCGAAAGCCATTTTTATCTTCACTTCTTTCCACTTACCTTTATTATCATTATCTCAGACATGACTATCATCACCATTATTTTTCTTTATCCTACCCCTAAAATTCTCTCTCTTCGCGCCCTCCTTTTCTTGTAGTTTCTGCTCTCTTTCCTCCTCCTCCCTCTCCTCCCCCTCCCTATTTTCTCCTCTTCTCCCTCCCTTTCCCCTCCTCCTCCTCCTCCTCCTCTTTCTCCTCTTTCCTCTTCCTCCTCCACCCCTACCCTCTTCTCCTCCTCCTCCTCCTCCTCCTCCTCCTCCTTCCTCCTCCCTCCTCCTCCTCCTCCTCCTCCTTCCTCCTCCTCCTCCTCCTCCTCTCCTCCTCCTCCTTCTCCCCTTCCTCTTCTTCTCCTCCCTCCTCCAGCCAGGTTTGATCAAAGAGATGCCTGAAGTCTTACGCTTTGCCTAAACACCAAAGAGATTTTGGAGAGACATGTCGAAAACCTGTATCTTTCAATTTGGGTTCACGGGAATATATGTGTGATGTAGCTCAGCCTCTCTCTCTCTCTCTCTCTCTTCTCTCTTCTCGTCTCTCTCTCTTCTCTCTCTCTCCTCTTCTCTCTTCTCTCTTCTTCTCTCTCTTCTCTCTCCTCTCTCTCTCCTCTCTCTCTCCTCTCTCTCTCTCTCTCTCTTCTCTCTCTCTCTCTCTCTCTCTCTCCTCTCTCTCTCTCCCTCTCTCTCTCTTGCTCTTCTCTCTCTCTCTCCTCCGCTCTCCTCTCTTCTCTTCTCTCTTCTCTCGTCTCTGCTCAATCTCTCTCTCTCTCTTCTCTTTTTTTCTCTCTCCTCGTCTCTTTCCATTCTGCTCTATTTCTTCTTCCATTTTCTGGTCCTTCTCTCTCGGCTCGTCTCATCATCTCGTCATGCCCTGCCGAGCGCCGAACCGCGCCCGCGCCGTCTGGCCCACTGACAAAACCTGTTCTCCGTCTCTCTCTTCTCTCCATACACCCCTCTCACCATCAATCCACTCTCTCAAAACTCAAAAAAAACAAATAACATCATTCTAAAATCCTCTCCATCACTCGCTCTCTTCTCTTTTATCTTTGTCCTCTTCTCCTCTCGGTCTCTCTCGTCTTCCCCTCTTCCCTCCTCGCCCGCTCTTCTCTCAGATCTCTCTCTCACCGTCTCGTCTCCCTACCGATCACAGTCTCATCTCTTCTCTCTTCGATCACTCTCTCTTGCGCTCTCTCTCTCTCTCTCCTCTCTCCTCTGGCTCTCTCCTCTCTCTCTCTCCCTCTCCCTTTCTCTTCTTGTGTTTAGTGTATTTTTTAAAAACGCCAGCTGCCTCATAATATAATCATACAAAATATATGAGTAAGGCATTTGAAAATACTTATATTCTATCTACATATCTATACCTTCAATCTATATCTGTTGTCTGTCTGTTCTGGTCTGTCTCTCTCTCATCGATCTCCTCCCGTCTCTCTCCTCCACCCTCGCTCGTTCTCTCTCCTCTCCTCCTCTCTCTCCTCACGAGCTCTCATCTCTCCTCTCTCTCTCTCGCTCAATCCATCTTCTCACTCCTCTTCTCTCCTCTCTCTCCTCTCTCTATCTCTCTCTCTCCTCTTAACTTATATATATTATAATATAATATTATAATAATATATATAATATATATATATATATATATATAATATATTTAGTCTACTATCTATCTATCTATTTTTAATCTATCTTTCCTATCTATCTATCTATCAATTCCATCCCATCTCATCCATCCATCTATCTATTACCTATCTATTTATTTATCCTATTCAACATATATACTACAAAGAATACGCATTGGCTGATGGCATGTAAAAGGAAGGCTGCACGAATAGGTTATCATATACATCAATTATAATGTCATTAGCATCATATGATTCATCGTTGTATGAGCGAAGTTACAAAGAAAATAAATTTGACAGGGACAAAGAAAACAGGTAAGCGGAAGATAAAAGCAGAAAACGCAAAATAAGAAAGAGAAAAAAAAGACCCAATGAAAGAAAGACAACGAAAGAGAAAGAAAGAGGAAACAATATCCAGTTACGCAAAAAAACAAAAAAAAAAAAAAAAAATCTAAAATAACTGAAATGAATAAGCAATAGAAAACCAGCGCTAAAATAGATAAAGAAAAGGAAATTAAAACCTGACGCACAGAATTTCAACAATTCTCGGAGAGCCGAAATCTGGAAGTCATTGCCACTCGGCCAGATTAATCCCACGAGGAACGCAGCACAAATCATCCAATCCTCCGGAAGAAATTGCGTTCTTATGATTCATCTACAATCTACATTCGTGTCTACAGAAAATTATCTCCCAACTTCACCCTTCTTTTTCAAGGTTTCTTTTTTAACAATATATTATTTTTTTATGATCTAATTTTCACACTTTTTTCAAAGGTTTCTTTTTAATAGATTATCTTTTATGGTCTCTTGTGCTTTCGTATTCCTTCTTTTTAATTACTTTGTAAGTCACCTTCGATGTATATTTTGAAAAACATTAAAATACAAAGGAAAAATATTAATAGAAAAATGAAAAACCTATGTTTATGTATTCTAAATTTATCTATATCTATCTATCTATCTACTCCCATCACAACACACATCAAGCCCTGCTAATAACCATATGTGTGTGGTGTGTGTGTGTGGTGTGTGTGTGTGTGTGGTGTGTAGTGCTGTGTGTGTGTGTGTGGTGTGTGTGTGTGTGTGTGCTGTGTCGTGTGTGTGTGTGATGTGTGTGTGTGTGTGTGTGGTGATGTGTTCTTGTGTGTGTGTTTGATTCATATCGCGTGTGCTACAACGAACAAACTTTTTTTTATTGCATTTAGTTCTGGTGACGCGCAACTTTAAAAATCGCCCGGTCAGACACCTCGATATATTGCTCCTGTTATGTGGATTTTATTAATAATTATCATCGCTTAAAAAAAGCAATATGCTGTACTGCGNCTCATCACAAGCAATACATTGATACCAATAACTCTCTGTTAACTAATCTGGCCTTTTCTGAGTTAATAACAACTTAGGTTAAGTAAAACATTCGATTCCCTCTAACATGACTGGATATCATAAATAGCCTACCACATATCTTTCTTCTTCTTCTTTTCTCTTTTATAGGGTTTTTAGACACCATTTTTAGTCTATATTCCCTGATCCTTTCTTGGCAGTTTTTCATTAAGCCTACCATATCACATCAATGCCAAAGGAAATTACCATGAAATGTGACTGCGAGTAATAAACTTGTCTTTGTAGAGAGCAAAATTAAAAGGACTGAGGCATCGATATATACATGGCCTGTTCGGTATATCGCAAGTAAATTAAATGAAATAATCGCCGAAAATAATATATAAATTAAAATCGAAACTAGTGCAAAAACAACGTTATAATAAATAGATAAATAAATTAGTTTAATCATGTCCTCATCATTACGCGGAACACCAAGGAACTTCGCTGTTCAAATGCCTTAAGTAACCCCAATGATCATTATAGATCTTCTAGTACCACACAATTCTACACAAAAACAGTGCGTATTATATTATTTTAATCCCTTTCCATAGACCCTTTCATGCCCTCGCATGTAATGAGGGAAAAGAATGTGGGGTTTTGGATGTTTCCGCTCAATAATTTCTGTATATCTGGATACTAGAAAGTGAGAATCCATCGAGGTAATTTAATGGTATCGCTTTAGGTCTTCATTAAGATTATTACGATGCAGTTTTTTTTTTTTCTATCTCAACGCAGTACTTCATTCAAAATCTACTTTCTATGTTTTTGGCATTCTTATTTCCGACACAAAGAGTCAATCTACCCTCATTACTCTTTAGAATTACCTAATTAGAATAAAAATCACTTACATGCGTCCTCTTCTGTGCTAACGCCATTGTTGACAATGTAAACGTTTGGGGAGCATGTGTGTAAAATTGATTTTTTTGTATATAAAGATCATGTATTATGAGGTAATATCTTGTTAATTAGCGGGTTCAAATAAGATTTTGCTCAAATATCTTTATAAATGATACATCCTCATAGATACATATGATAAGATCAAGTTTAGAGTCTACATCCCTACGAAATATCCTTGTTTATATTATTACCTTCGCGGTTTACCATCTCCTTGCCCCAACGATTTTTGGTAAATTGCCCCATATTTTGTTAGGAATTGTGGTACTAGAGATCTATAATTGATCATGGGTTACTTAAGGCATTAAACTGAGAAGTTCCTTGGTGTTTCCGCGTAATGATGAGGGACATGTTAACTATTTTATTTATCTATTTATTATACGTTGTTTTTGCTGTTCGTTTATTTATATATTATTTCGGATTTTTCATTTAATTTACTTGTATACCAACAGACCATTATATATCGATTGCCTCAGTCCTTTATCATTTTGCTCTCCTACAAGTTTATACTCGCAGGGTCACATTTCATGGTAATTTCCTTTGGCATTGTGATATTGGTAGGCTTAAAGAAAAACTGCAAGAAAGGATCCAGGGAATATAGACTAAAAAATGGTCTAAAACCCTATAAAAGAAGAAAGAAGAAGAAGAAGATATTGGTAGGCTATTTATGATATCCAGTCATGTTAGAGGGGAATCGAATGTTTTACTTAACCTAAGTTGTTATTAACTCAGAAAAGGCCAGATTAGTTAACAGAGAGTTATTGGTATCAATGTATTGCTTGTGATGAGGGATAATACGTAGTTTGAGGTAGTGGCGTACTTGGGCAATAAAACATTAGTGAAATGATAGAACGGTACAAGCCAAGACAAAGTCCTTCTATGGCAATATATGTGCAAATGCTTCCTAATGGTGCTATATGGAAAAGAACAGTGGAAATAGCCTGTATAGCTGTCGCTCATCTTGTTTACATTGCAAGGTTAAATACACTGACCACACAGCTCAATACTATGATATGCTAGAGGCATCTTTTCCAGCGGTTACAGGAAATGCGACACCTCTTGCGTGACAGGAATTAAGCAGACCGTTAATTTAATCAAGTTGCCAGATGCATTCCTCATACTTTGGATATTTCATGCATACTCGTACTTATATTGGATATCTATAACATCGCACTACCCACCATAAGATATCAAAAGCCATCTTGGATATCATATTCCAAAATACTGTGTACCTGTCGGAAAAATAACCAGTACAGTAAAATAGTGATCCGTAAACCACGATCATTTCTATTATGTCACAGAAATGGCCGGAACTTAGAGGCCTGTCTCGCCTCTGATCACGAGACAGTTTTTGGTGTCATGTTGCGTCTCGTGACACCCTAATTGCCACCGGAAAAGATGCCTTAGGTCATTTATTACTATGTGCCTGTCTAAATGATATTTTGCTAATTATCAGTGTCTGCTGTTCTTCATTTATGCTTTCACCATCTTTTATGAATGTTATTTTACTTCCTTTACATGTTTTAACCTTTGGATCTGATTGTGTCATGGAAATCGCCTTAGTCAAAAACCTGGGCAATGGGTTACAGAAATGGCTAACATCCCAGGCGTGCAGCACGTAGGCCGGGTGGGCATGAACACCCATAAGTAGTGACAAGACTCTGTGCCTCCCCTTTGCAAATTTATTTTGTGCAAACTTTTTTAGCTTTTTCACCATTTTCCAATGTCCATATTTATCTTTTGATTTCTTTTGATTTGCTTTATCCTGATGGTAATAGCTTACTTTCCTTACACAGATTCCATATCATCTCTCTGTGTAGCAAATAACTCATTTTTTCATAATTTTCAATTTTATGTAAAACAACGTGCACCGCCAGCCACAGCAGCCAGAAATACAGTGTGTTTCATGGAAATGGCGTCCTCTCTGGAGCCAGCACTCTTCCAGTCACTGCTTAAGCACGTTATATTCCTTATTCATTTAACCTGCCGGGGGCATCATGTCATGCCCATTCCCGCGCCACTGGCTAGTTGGACGGAGATTGTTTTTTCTCCGGTAGTAGCGGCTTTATTATATGGTAAAGATTTTAGGCAATGGCCCCTATAATGAAGGTAAGCCTTCAAAATTTTAATATTTTTATAAATTTTAGCAAAATAAAAGCTTTTAGGTGCTAAATGTCGCTCGCAAACTACCGATCGAGCCGGGCGCAAACAGGGGAAACTACTGATGCGCGCCAACAAGCCCGTGCATATGTCCACTTGCCAAAATTTTTACCCGTCGGCGATGGGTTAATGATGGGAATAAGGCTAAAGCCTCCTTCTATGCACCAAATGAATCAAATCACACTCCAAAAAGTTTGTGCTTTTGTGGCAAGTCTTCTTCACCCTGGCCTTCACTCATGACAGCAAGTTGCCTAATTGGAGGCATGCTCATGTCACCTGCCCCTAAACTCAATTCTTTCCAAAACGTGAGCACAATGTCATCCTGGTCTAATGGTGAAGGTTTATTATGGTTCTTTACAATAATCTTCTGCATATGCACATTTTTGCTGCTATGGTATTTGACAGTTCATGGAGACCATTCTGTGATAAAACATGGTTGGGAGTTGTGGCTGCTCTCTCAGAAGTGAGAAGACCTAGCAGTGGCACAGTCAGTATGGTTGGGTACACCTATTACTGGTTGGGCCGGAACAATGGTCATTATCTTCAGTAAGTAGCCATGGCCATCTCCAGCTGGCTTCAACCTTTGATGGTAGAGGTTTCTCCAGTTTACAAGTGTATTATGGCATTGAGACGGAAGCATGGTTTTGGCTTTGTGCCTCTTATTGTGGTGTATGCTCCTATCGATGTTTGTAAACTTGACAAGAAAAGGGTGTTTTTTGCCAGACACATCTGTGACAGACAAATACCCCCAGCACGACATTGTCCTGGGAGACTTCAATGTGGTATCTGGCTGTGATCGAGCTGGCTATGAGATGTCTGCATCACTGGACTTGGTATAGAGATACAGGTACTGTGGGCAAGGAATCAGTGGATTTCCTGGAGGATCCTCTAGAACTGCAGGGTTTACAGGAGTGCTGAGTTCGTTGGCACCAACCATAGAATGGTTGTAGGGACCTTACAGATTCACTTCAGATCCCCCTGTCTCTTCAATGGCCACTAATGGATGTTTCACCTGGACTGATTGAGGGAGGTGGAGTGTGCATTGAGGTTCACCGCAGCAATCTCTGTTCAGTTTACAGTACTTGAAAAACCTGATGGACCCTGTGGGATTCCTTTAAGCGTGAAACAATTGATGCAGCACAAGAGTCCAGAGGCGAATGCCCAAGGACAAGGCAAAATTCCAACTTACTGGAGATACTGGAGGCCACAGATATCATGTTTGTGGCTCATCTGAATGGCAAATAGGAATTGTGTTCCTTGGTGCAAGACTGCTAGGAAAGGATAAGGAACAGTTCAGCAGGATCTTGCTAAGGAGGTTTGAAGGCCATTTCTTAGTAATTGACTTTCAACCTGCTTATCAAGCTCTAAGAAAACTGAACTCCAAGCCCTCCTTGCAGATGACTGCAGTCCACTCAGTGGATGGACAGATCATCTCAGATCATGTTGAGGTTTCGTGAGCAACAGTATCAAGTAGACCCTCCAGCAGTTAGTCTGGACACAAGCAGTGTTGCAATCCTTGTGCTGGACCCACCCATTAGTGAGGATCCTTCTGAAACGGATCCACAACCACCTACTAAGACACCAAAGACCAGAGCAGTCTGTTTCACTCCTGGTAAATCCACATATCCAAGTGCTTCAAGTCATTGTTGAGTGCTGTCATGAGTTTGGTCGTGGGCTGCTTGCAGCCTACATCGATCTCAAGGTGTTTGACTCAGTTCACTGTGATTCACTATGAGAGATCCTGAGACAGGTGAATTTCAACATATATTATTGGTGTGATATTGTGATAGCAAGCCTTTATAATGTTACTGAAAGTCCTGTAAAGTGTGGTGGAGGCCTGTCAAACTTCTTTCAGGTTAACTCAGGAGTGAGGCATGGCTGTGTCTTTGCACTAACACTTTTCAACACTTGTATGAACTGGATAATGGGCCTCAGTCAATACATGCTTTTGGCAAGGATGTTGAAGTCACAGAGAGCTTTATGTACCCTGGTAGTGCTGTCCATGTCTCTGGGCTGCCAGGCCAGGAAGTCAGTAGACATATTGGTCTGGCAGCAGGAGCTTTGAACTCAGCTCAATGGAAGTGAAACCTGAATGTTATCTAGTACTTTTGAGTTGTGTCTCGATGCTTTTTGTAACAAGTCCCTATGGCAGACCTTTGGGGTAGTTGGCAGGACCATGTGTCCAACTGATGAAGAGCTAGAGATTAGCCGAGAACCTCCCTAGCGGCTTGCCATAAGGTAAAGAGTGGATGTGTCTATGACACCCCATCAGCATTAGCATGTTTGTTGATGAAGATCCAAAAAATGAAGAAGAAACAAATTAGAAACCTATCAATTCAGACAGTAGATAAAAGTAAAGAAAAGTTTGGTGTTTGGCTATACAGAAGTATGTGGGTTAATTCTTTATGGTATGGATGTACTAAGCTCAATCTTATGCATACCAAGGTGAAAAGAATGTTTGCCAGGGAGTGTTGAGGGCAGAGCCTCCATCAACCCTCCCCTCGGTTAGTGCCCGAAGGGCACACCCAGTCACGGGCATTTAAGTTGTTGAATAGAGTTTGTGACGTAGTGTTAGGTTTGTTTATTAGTTTGGACATATTGTATGATTACCACTGGGGGTTTTGGATGGTGTGAATTCCCCTTTTCTTCTTCTTCTTCTTTTTTGGCACATCAGCATGTAGAGTTTCAAAGATGGCAGGCACATCTGTAGAGTTTTATTTTTTGTTCTATATTAATTTTATTTCAGCCTGTTTTACTGCAGAATTTACCTGATATACTTCATGACCTCCCCTGTTATCGGGACTATCAATTTAAGATTGTCAATGGAAATGGTGCTCAGATCTTCTCAATGATTCATTTGTACGAGAAACAATGCCCAGAATTGCTGAAATCAGTG
>NW_020872923.1:143890-148890 GCF_003789085.1 Penaeus vannamei
TCGTTGGTTTACGACGCCCACGCTCTCCGGGTGGGCGGCGGTTCTCGGGGTCTGTTCTGTTGGTTGTATTGAGTTTTGAGTTGTTTGGCGTTGTTGTATATATATATATATATATATATATATATATATATATATATATATATATATATATATATATATATATATATAGTATGTATGTATGTATATATATTTTTTGTTTTTTTTTTTCTTTTTTTTCTTTTTTTTCTTTCATTCTTTTTCTTTTTCTATTTTTTTTTTTTTTTCTTTTTTTTTTTTTTTTTTTTTGAGGGGGGGGAAGGAATTTTTTTTACTGACCATTTGAATCGTAACAAATGCTCTCTTACCCATTTTATATCACTATTCTCTCTTGTCTCCTTTCTCCCTGCTCCTTTCGTTTCCGCGTTCTCCTCCCTCCTCCTCTTCTCCACCCCTTCTTCTCCCCTCATCCTCCCCTCCCTCCTCTTCCCTCCCCTCTCCTCAATCCCTCCCCTCCCCTCCTCTTCCTCCTCCCTCCTCCCCTCCTCCACTTCGCCTCCCCTCCCTCGTCCCCTGCCCCTCCCTCCTCTTCCCTCCCACTCCCTCCTCATCCCTCCACCCCTCCTCTCCCTCCTCCCTCCCCCTCCTGAAACTCCTACTCTTCCTCCCCCTCCTCTCCCTTCCCTCACTCCTCCTCCTCATCCCTCCCCCTCCTTCCCTCCCTCCTCATCCCTCCCCTCCCTCCTCATCCCTCCCCCCTCATCCCTTCCCCCTCCTCCCATCCCTTCTCCCCCGCCTCCTCTTCCTTTCTACCTTTTTTTTTTCCAGAATTTCGCAATCGACTGTTTTTATTTATTTTTTTTTTCTAACTCCTCTCCTTCTACTTGATCAATCGCCGCCGAGACCAATAAAAGGTTCTGGCCAAGACGAATTTTCCTGATAGCCGCCTCATCCCGGGGTCGTTGCCAATTATTGTTTCTCTTATCTCTTCTGGTCGATAGCGCTTTGTCTTTTTTTTCGAATGTGTGTGTTTTTTTTTTTGAGTGAGGGAGGGGGGGGGTTATTTATTCGTTGGGAGATGCGTTTGTCTACTCTTTTTTTCTACCTCTTTTTTTAATCTACACCTTTCTTCTTTCTTCTCTTCTCTTTCTTCTCTCTCTCTCTTCTTTCTCTACTTTCTTTACTCTTCTCTCTCTCTCTCTCTCTCTCTCTTCCTCATCTCCTATCCATCTACTCCTACTGCTCTCTCTCCTCTCTCTCTCTCTCTCTCTCTCTCTCTATCCTCTCTCATCTCTCTCCTCTCTCTCTCTCGTTCTCATCTCTAAAGAGGTCTCTCTCTCAGTCGTTCCTTGTTTGTAAAAGGCCTAAGAGGTCGGTCGTTCCGAGAGAGAGAGAGAGAGAGAGAAGAGAGAGAGAGAGAGAGAGAGAGAGAGAGAGAGAGAGAGAGAGAGAGAGGAGAGAGAGAGAGAGAGAAAGAGAGAAAGAGAGAGAGAGAGAAAGAGAGAGAGGAGAGAGAGAGAGAGAGAGAGAGAGAGAGAGAGAGAGAGAGAGAGAGAGAGAGAGAGAGAGAGAGAGAGAGAGAGAGAGAGAGACGGACAGACAGCCAGACAGTCAGACAAACGGACATTGAAAGTATTCTGATTTTCCCTTCACGTTTCTACCTTTAGCCCTGCCCTCTCTATCCCCCTCCCCTCTCCCCGCCCCGCCCCCTTTCTTTCCCCTTCTTTTTATCTCCCCTCTCTCTTCCCTTTCATCAAGCGCGTCTGGCACGACATTTCCCCCTTTTTCAACACATGTGTCTCCTTACCCCCCCCTTCTACTCTACCCCACCCCCGTCCCCTGCCTCCACCCCCCCCTTGCCTCCCTCCCCATCCCCTGCCTCCCCCCTTCCACCCCCATTCTCCTTACTTCCAACTCCTCTCCACGCTTACACCCCTCCCCCTCCCCCCTACCACTTCCTTTTCACCTAATCCCCCCCCCAACACTGAGTATTCCTCTCGTGTCCCCTTTTATCCTCTTCCTCTTCCCCTCTGCGCTTCCTAACGCCTATCCCTTCCCCCTCATCCTCCTTTCCCCTCAGTTCTCTTCTATTGCCTATCCCTTCATTCCTCAACAGTTTCCCATTCTCGACCTCCTCGTTCTCCAACTATCCCCGCCATCCCTCTCCCACGCTCCTCTCAGCATCCATCCTATCCCGATTCACCTATTCCCCGTCCTCAGCTGAGCCCATCATCCGTCCTTTCTCCTCCCTCCTTCCCCCTACCCCTTGTATTCATTCCCATCAACTATCCTACTATCCTCGAGTCCTTTTCTTTCCCCAGTCTTTCCCCGCCATTCTCTATACTCCTTCTCCTCAGCTTCCATCACCTCTTCCCTCTCCCGTCACCATCTCCACCATTCCCTCTCCATCAGCCCTTCCTCTCTTTCCCACCCCCTTCCTCTCCTCTCTCCCTTTTCCCATCCCCCTTCCTTTCCCCTCTCCCCTTCCCATCCCCTCTCTCCTCTCCACTTTCCCCCTTCCACTCCCCTTCCTCCCCTCTCCCATCCCCCCTTTCCCCTCTTCCCACATCCCTCAGCCCTCTCCCCCCATCCCCTCAGCCCTCTCCCATTCCCCTTCCCCTCAGCCCTCTCCCTCCCCATCCCCTCATTCCCCCTCCCCTCAGCCCTCTCCCCTCTCCCTCTTCCCACCCCCATCCCCCCTTCCTCTCCTCCCCCTTCCCCTCTCCCCTCTCCCCCCACGCACTCCCAGCTGAGACAATTACGACCCCCAACGTCTCGACCAGCGGGTACTCCCATGAATAAAGAATTGGGTTTAATCCTTCTCTGTTTACATATGCAAAGTTCCCTGGGCTCGATGGCTCCTTTTCTTTTCCACAGCATCTCTATTCTCTTTTCTTCCTCCGTTTTTCGGATTATTGTTATTCCTTGTTCTTATTCCATTTCTTTCTCCTTTTTGGGGGGTTATTCTTATTCGGTATTCTTATTCCTCTTTTTTATATTCTTTTCTGTCTTCTTTTTCGGATTATTATTATTCCTCTTTTCTATATTCTTTTCTTTCTTCTTTTTCGGCTTATTCTTATTTCTCTTTTTTATATTCTTTTCTTTACCTTTTTTTCCTCTTTTCTTTTATTCTTTATAGTTGAGTGTTCATTTTCCTATTTTTTGTCTTCGTCTTTTTCTCCCGTTTTCTTGTCATTTCGTTTACTTCTTTCTATTCTTTTTTCTTCTTCAACTTCCTCTCTTTTTCTCTTTTCATTCTTTTCGGGGAGAGAGGGGAGAGAGAGAGATGGAATATACAGAGAGGAAAGTGAGAGAGAGAGAAAAGAGAGAGAAGCAGAGAAAGAGAGAGAGAAGAGAGAGAGAGAGAGAATAGAGACAGAGAGAGAGAGAAGAGAGAGAGAGGAGAGAGAGAGGAGAGAGAGAGCGAGAGAGAGAGAGAGAGCGAGAGAGCGAGAGAGAGAGAGAGAGAGAAGAGAGCGAGAGAGGAGAGAGAGAGAGAGAGAGAGAGAGAGAGAGATGAGAAGAAGAGAGAAGAGAGAGAAAATGAGAATGACCGAGGCAGACACATAGACAGAAAAAAAGAGATAGATAGAGAGAAAGATAGAGAAAGAGAGAGAGAGAGGGAGAAAGGGACAGGCAGAAAAGGGGCTCGGGAATTAGATTACTGGCACCAAATCGCTGATTCACCAACACGTCGCAAAAAAAAAAAAAAAAAAAAAAAAAAAAAAAAAATGCGTGGTTATTTTTTTTCCATGTTCTGCCATTTTTATTCCGCCATTCTTTTCGCCATTATTTATTAGCTCAAAAGCATTAACTCGCTTCGTTCACGCATTTACGACTTCATCTTTGATATCGCCGGAAATTGTATTTTGAAAAAAAAATGGAAATAACTGATCTGCATCGCACTTTTTTACGTCTATTTCTTGACGCCATACTGGGGGAGGGCGAGGGGCAGGGTAGAGAGGTAGGGGCGAGAATAGGGGTTAGAGATGGGGGAGGGGTAGGGGTAGAGAGGAGGGGAGTGGGAGGGATAGGTAAGATAGTGAGGGGAGGGAGGGTAGAGAGGAGGGGGAGGTAGAGAGGAGGGGGAGGGGGAGGTAGAGAGGAGGAGGAGGGATAGGTGTAGATAGGAGGGGGAGGGGTAGGGGTAGAGAGAGAGGGGGGAGAGGGAGGGGGGGTAGAGAGGAGGCGGAAGGGCAGGGGGAGGTAGAGAGGAGGGGGAGGAGGGAGGGAGGTGGAGGAAGAGGAGGGGAGGGGAGGGGTAGAAAGGAGGGGGAGGATTAGGGTGAGTGGAGGGGAGAATAAGGGTAGAGAGGACGGGAGGGATGAGCTACAGAGGAGCGGGAAGTGGGAAGGCGGAAGGAGGTCGAGGAGGAAAGGGTTGGAGAGGGAAGAGGAGGGGGGGGTAAGGGGAAGGAGGAGAGAAGGGGGGAATTGAGGTGAGGGGGGAAGGGAAGGAGACCGAAAAGAGAAAGATAAGGATAATGAAGGGTGTGAAGGGGGGGGGAAGAGGGGAGGGAAGGAGACCGAAAAGAGAAGGATAGGACAATGAGGGTTGTGAAGGAGGAGGGAGAAAGGAGAAGGATAAGGGTAAAGGACACTAAGGAGGGTAAAGGGTTGAAGAGGGGGAAGGAAGGGGGGGAGGGGAACGACGTAATGTAACTATGAGCCTGTGATAAAAATCGAGAGAGGCCTGCCGCACCGTCCCGCCGCCACGCCCACCGCCACCGCCGCCGCCGCCGCCACGTTTCAAACGCAAAATTTAATTCCGATATTTGTATCGTTTTTATATTGGATTTTTGCCCGATGAAAATCCAATTGGGCATCCTCTCGAACCTACTCAAAATGACAGCCGTATTACTAATTTTTTGTTTCTTTTCCCGTGTTTTTTTTTTTCATTCACTCGCTCTCATTCTGTCTATCTCTGCTAGCTCTCTGTCTATCTGTCTGTCTGTCCTGTCTGTGTTCTTTACTGTCTGTCTCTGTCTTTCGTCTGTCTTGCCCTGTTCGGTCTCGGTCTGTCT
>NW_020872923.1:153890-163890 GCF_003789085.1 Penaeus vannamei
TTTTCTTTTGTTTTATTTTTTTGTTTTTGTTTTTCTGTAGGGTAAAGATCTTAGATATTTCTTTTTTCTCTCTCTCTCTCTCTCTCTCTCTCCCTCTCTCTTTCTCTCTCCTCTCTCTTCTCCCTCCCTCTCTCTCTCTCTCTCTCTCCTCTCCTCTCTATCTATCTCTATCTATCTCTCTGTCTATCTCCTCTCTCCTCCTCTCTCCTCCTTCCCTCCCTCCCTCCTCCCTCCCTCTCTCCCCTCCCTCCTTCCTTATCCTTCTTCTCCATCTTTCCCATTTCCCCTTCTTCATCTCCCCTTTATTATCATCATCACACGAATGCCCAGACACACGCACGTGCACGCGCGAACTCTCCCACCCTCCCTCTCTCACGCACGCACGCACGCACACCCTCGAGTGACCCCTGGCGGATGGTGATAAGGCGGACGGGAGCGTAGCGGCTGGGAGGGCGGAGCCGAGGTCAGCGAGGTCAAACTTATCAGATGCTGGCGGGCGTGGAGTGTGTGTGTGTGTGTGTGTGTGTTTGGTGTGTTGGTTTTGGGTTTGTGTGTGTTTGGGTTTGTGTGTGTGTGTGTCTGTGTGTCTGTGTGTGGTGTGTGTGTGTGTGTGTGTGTGTGTATGCGTGTGTGTGTGTTTGTTGTGTTGGGTTTGTGTGTGTGTGTGTGTGAGTGTGTGTGGTGTGTGTGTGTGTTCGTTGCGTGTGTTTGGGTTTGTGTGTGGGGGGAAGGGGAGGAGGGGGGGGTTATGTAGTATATCCATTGGCGATGATATCTGTTTCGGATGTGTACATTTATACTCGCGCATGTACGTATATAGATGTACATATGCACGCATACACACATACACGTACACACGTACACACACACACACACACACACACACACACACACACACACACACACAACACACACACACACACACACACACACACACACACGCACACACACACACACACACACACACACACACACACACACACACACACACACACACACACACATACACACACACACACACATACACACACACACACACACACACACACACACACACACACACACACACACACACACACGCACACACACACACACACACACACACACACACACACACACACACACACACACCACACACACACACACACACACACACACAGCACACACACACACACACACACACACACACACACAACACACACACACACACACACACACACACACACACACACACACACACACACAGAAAATATATAATCCTCATCCTCATTCCTTCGTCTCCATCTGCATTCTCTCATCTCCTCTCCACCTCCCTCTTTCGCTTATTCTTTTCCCGCACGAAAAGCTTTGGTAAAGACAGACGATAGTTCCCACGAGATATTCTTCCTCTCTCGCTTCCCCTCTTCCTTCTTATCTCGTTTTATCTCTTCCTTCTCCTCTCCCTCTCCTTCTCCCTTCCCATCTCGCTTCATCTCTTCTTCTCCTCTCCCTCCTTCTCCCTTCCTCTCTCCCTTCTTCTTTCCCTTCCCATCTCGCTTTATCTCTTCCTTCTCCTCTCTCTCCCCTTCTCCCTTCCTCTCTCCCTTCTTATCTCGTTTTATCTCTTCCTTCTCCTCTCTGTCCTCTTCTCCCTTCCCATCTCGCTTTATCTCTTCCTTCCCCTCTTCCTCCCTTCTCCCTTCCCATTTCGCTTCATCTCTTCCATCCCCTCTTTCTTCTCTTCTTGTTTCTCCTCTCCCTTCCCCTCTCTCTGTCTTTCTCCCTTCCCAGCGCGCTTTATCTCTTCCTTTCCCTCTCTCTCTCCTATTTCCTTCGCCTTTCTTCGTTTTTCCTCTTTCTCTACTCTTTATCCCCCTTTTCTCCATTTTCCCCTTCCTTATTCCTTTGCCTCTGACGTATCATATTTTTTCCACCCATTCTTCATTTTTACCTTTCTCCCTTTATCATCCCTTTCTTATATTTCTCTTTCGCTCTTTATGTTTTTTTTTTTTTTTTTTTCTTACCCCCTCCTCTTCCCCTCGTCTTTTTTTTCCTCATTGCCCTTCCCATATCCCATTTCCCCTCTCTCTCTCTCTCCTTATATTTCATCTTCTTTCTTTCTTTTTTTTCTTCTCTCCTCTTCACCGCGTCTCCCCTTCTCTCCCTCTTTCCTTTTCCCTCTCCCCCCTTATATCCTTCTCTTTCCTCTTCACTCCGTCTCCCTTTCTTTCGTCTCCTTTTTTCTTTACGCGATTTCTTCTCCCTTCTCCCATCTTTTCTTTACCTCGTCTCCCCTTCTCCCCTCTTTCCCTCTTCCCTTTCCCCTTCTCCTCTCCCATTCTCGCCTCTTTTCTCCTCCCCTCTCCGATTTTCCCGTCTCCCCTTCTCCCCTTCTCCACCATCCCCTCTTCCCTTCTCCCCTCTCCCCTTCTCCCCCTCTCCTCTTCCCCGTCTCCCTTCTCCTCTCTCCCCTTCTCCCACTCTCCTCTCCTCTTTCCCCTCTTCCCTTCTCCCTTCTCCCCTTCTCCTCTTTCCCTCTCCCATTTTACCGTCTCCCCTTTCCTCTTTCCCCTCTACCCTTCTCCCCTCTCCCCTTCTCCCCTTCTCCCTCCTCTTCCCTTCTCCTCCTCTCCCCTTCTCCCCTCCTCCTCCTCTTCCCTTCTCCCTCTTCCCTCTTCCCGCCAATAGGAATTCCACCCATGATTACAAGAAGATGCATATCGGTTTATCGTCGGAGTGTTATTAGGTGGATCCTTGAGGTGCCGATGGATGTGTGGGGAGATTGGGGAGGAGGGAGGGAAGGAGGGGAGGGAGGGGAGGAGGGGAAAGAGGAAGAATGGAATAATGAGGAAGAAGGGAGGAAGGGGTAAGGGATGGGGGAGGGGAAGGGAAGAAGGGGGAGGAAGGGGAGGGGGGGAGGGAGGGAGGGGAAAAGGGAAGAAGGGGAGAGGGAAGTGGAAGGTAGGGAGGAGAGGAAGGATGGGGAAGAAGGATGGGGAAGAAGGAGGAGAGGAGGATGGGGAAGAAGGGAGGAGAGGAAGGATGGGAAGAAGGGAGGAGAGGAAGGATGGGAAAGAAGGGAGGAGAGGAAGGATGGGAAGAAGGGAGGAGAGGAAGGATGGGGAAGGGAAGAAAGAGGAAGAAGAGGAAGAGGTGAAGGAGAAGGAAGAAAAAGGGGAAGAGGGGGTATTTAAGGAAGGGGAGAAGAAAAAAGAGGGCGGAATGGAGGAAGAAAACTTGAGAAAGGGGGAAGAAGAGGAAAAGGGGAAGGAAGAGGGAGGAAAGATTGGAGAGGAGAAGGGGAAGAAAGGGAGGGAAGAAAGTGAAATGATGATAGATGGGGAGGAAAGAAGAATTGAGAGGATTAGGGAAGGGAAGAAAAAAAGACGAATGAGAGGAGAGGAAAAAGAGGAACTGAAGTGGAAAGACGGAAGGGAAGACAAAGAGAAGAGATAGAAGGAGAAAGAATAAGAAAAGCAAGTCAGGAATGAAGACAAAGAAAACGAAAGAGAGAGAGAGAAAAAAAAGAAAGAAATCACAGAGAGAACGGGAGGAGGAAGCAAAGTGGGAAAAGCAGATAGGCGAAGATAGGAAGAGATAGGATGAGGGTTAGTGGGGGGGGTGAAGAAAGACGGGGTGGGGGGGGGGTGTGGGGGTGAAGAAAGACGGAGGGTGGGGGGTGGGGGGCGTGTGGTGGTGAAGAAAGACGGGGGATGGGGCTGGGGAGCGTATGGGGTGAAGAAAGACGGAGGGTGGGGGTGGGGGGCGTGTGGTGGTGAAGAAAGACGGGGGATGGGGTGGGGGGGGCGTATGGGGGTGAAGAAAGACGGGGTGGGGGGTGGTGGGGGGGCGTAGGGGGGATGTTTGGCGATGCATTAAGACGTTGGCGATGATAAAATTGAATCGAGGCGTTCCGTTCGGGGCTCATTCGGGGATTAGGGTGGGGGGGGTGGGGATGGGGGTGCCATCTCATCTTTTTCTATTTCTCCCGTTTTTTTTTTTTTTTTTTTTTTTTTGGTTTCTTGTTTTGTATTTGGATTATTTTCTTTTTCACGTATTCTATTTTTTTCTGTCTTTGTATGTTCGCTATATTGTGTCTTTTTCATTCTCTTATATTTCTGTCCTGTCAGTTTCCCTCTTCTTCCTCCCTTCTCCATCACTTCTCCACTCTCCACCACTCCCACTTCTGCCACCTACACCACGTCCCCCACCACCACATCCACCACCTCCTTCCACCACCACTCCCACATCCACCACCACCGCCGTCAGAGATGTCAAATCCCCCTACTCCCCACCACCCCCACCCCCCGCCCTCCTGTCCACCACCACCACATCCATCCACCACACATCCACCACCCTCCCCCACCACCCATCCACCACACCACCACACCCACCACCACCACCTCCACCACACCACATCCACCACCACCGCCGTCAGAGATGTCAAATCCCCCTACCCCCAACCCCCACCCCCACCCCCCGCCCTCCTGTATCCAAGACAGCCGCCCACAAGGGACCTCTCGCTTATATTCCATCTTCAGACAAGGGGATTCCCCGAAGACGCCGCAGGCCATCGTATGGCGTCTTCCGAGAGGAGAGAGAGGGGGGGGGGGGAAAGGGAAGAGGGTGAAAGGGAAGGAGGAGGAAGGAGGGGGAGGGAAAAAGGAGATGGGAAGATGGGATAGAGTAGGGAGAGAGGGGAGAGGGAGGGAAAGGGAAAAGGAAAGGGAAGGGAAAGGAGAAGGAGAAGGAGAAGGAGAAGGAGAGGGGAAGGAGAAGGAGAAGAGAGGGAGAGAGAGAAAGAGAGAGAGAGAGACATAAAAGATAACGAAATAGTCATACAAAATATTCAAGTAAAGAAGATTACATGAATGAGAAAGTGAAGAAAAGCAACAAAGCGAAGAAAAGAAAAATAAAGCGAAAAGAAAATTACAATAACAAAGCGCGAAAAAAACAAATGCGGAGAATAGGAAAAATCAACAAAAAGGGACAAGCAACAGAACTAAAAACAACATTAAGAGAAACCAACGAGAAGGAAAACAACAAATCAAAGAAGAAAGAACGAACGAACGAAAGAGAGAGAGAGAGAGAGAGAGAGAGAGAGGGAGAACACAGAACAGACAACAAACAATCAGAGAGAGAAGAACGAAAGAAAGGGAAAGAAGAAGAAACAGAACAGACAACAAACAACCAGAGCATAACGAACGAAAGAAAGAGAAAGGAAGAAGAACACAGAACAGACAACAAACAACAAACAGCGAAGGCGTCCGAAGGGAGACAGGGAGGCCGGACGCAGAAGAGAACAGCCATAAGGGGGGGGGGGGATATTGCCCGGCCACGTAACTGTAATAAAAGATGCGAGGTCTAGATAGCGTCAGTCAGTAGCCGTAGCCGATCCAGTGGGTCCTTTGTCGGGGTTGTGTCTCGTATCTGCTTGCGGAAATGAAGATCTGATGAGGGGGGGGGGAAGGAGGGGAAGGGGGGGGAAAGGAGGGGAGAGAGGGGGGGGAAGGGGGAGAGGAGGGGGAAGGGATGAGTGTGGGGGGATGGGGGGGAGGGAGGGGAATAGTGGGATGGGGGAAAGTGGGGGAAGGGGAGGGAGAGACGGAATAGGGTGGGGGAGGGGAGAGAGTTGGGGATAGAGTGGGGGAGGGGGAGGAGGGGGGAGAGTGGGAGAAGGGAGGGGAAAGGGGAGAGTGGGAAGGTGGGGGAGGGAGGGAAGGGGGGTTTGGAGATGGAGGGGAAAAGGGGTTTTGGGGATGGGGGGAAAAGGGTTTTGGGATGGAGGGAAAGGGAAGGATGAGGAGGGATGGGAAGGGAAGGAAAAGGGCGAAGGGTAGGGGAGGAAGGAAAAAAAGGAAGGAGGGGAAGAGGGAAGGGAAGGGTTGGGGAGAAGGAGGGAAATGGAAGAGAAAGTGGGAGAGGGGGAAGGATTATAATGGTAATGATATGATAATATAATAATGATAATGATAAATCATAAATAATAGTAATGATAATAGTCATTATTATTATTATTATTATGATGATGTGATGATGATGGATGATGCAATGATAACAATGATGATGAAATAAATAGCAATAACAATAATAACGATAACGATAAGAACAACAAGAAAAATCACGAACAGCAACAACGGATACAAAAAAAAAGCGAACGAGAAAGAAAGTGAAGATGAATAATGAAAGAGTGAAGGGGGGGTGGGAGAAGAAGACGGAGGAGAGTAGAAAAAAGGGGGGAAGAGGAGGAGAGGAGGAGAGGAGGAGAAAAAGAGATAACCCACATAACCCTGATGATGGTGGAAGTCAGCGTGTCACGATGATGATGGATGGAGGGGGGAGGGAGGGAGAGGTGGAGAGCTGCGTTCGGATGATCCAGACTCGCTCTCTGTCTGTCTGTCTGTCTGTCTTGGTGTCTGTTTGTCTGGATCTCTGTCTTTCTGATCTTCTGTCTTCCTGTCTGATTTTTTTCTGTGTCTAAATGGCTGGTTCTGTTTGTTTGTCTGTCTGTCTGTTTTGTCTGTCATTTTGTTTCTCTGTCTGTCTGCCTGTTTTTCTCTGTCTGTTTGGTTTCCTGGCTTTCTTTATCTGACCTTTCTCTTTTCTTTACTCTCCTCTCTCTTTCTTCTCTCTCTCTCTCTCTCTCTCTCTCTCTCTCCTCTCTCTCTCTCTCTCTCTCTCTCTCTCTCTCTCTCTCTCTCTCTCTCTCTCTCTCTCTCTCTCTCTCTCTCTCTCTCCTCTCTCTCTCTCTCTCTCTCTTCTCTCTCTCTCTCTCTCTCTCTCTCTCTCTCTCTCTCTCTCTCTCTCTCTCTCTCTCTCTCTCTCTCTCTCTCTCTCTGTCATGATGAATTACTCTCGTGGATGTCCCCGTTTTGTTTACGTTAATTTGAATTTTTGTGTCATTTTTCTTGAATTGCTGTCACTCTGCTCAAGATTCTTATTAATGAAGATATTATTTATCAAGAGAGAGGGAGAGAGTATAGAGAGGGAAAGAGAGAAAGAGAGGGAGAGAGTATAGAGAGAAAGAGAAAGAGAGGGAGAGAGTATAGAGAGAAAGAGAGGGAGAGAGTATAGAGAGAGACAGAATAGAAAGAGAGAGATAGGGGGGAGGGATGGACAGAGGAAAGAGAAGAGAAAGAAAAAAAAAAGAATGAGAGAAAGAGAAAGCGAAATAAAAAAAATGAGTGAGCGATAAAGATAAAGACAAATATAAAGACAGACAGACAGAGGATGAAGTCGTAGATGGCTCAAGTTCAAGGACGGGCCGCCAAGGAAAAAGTTTGCGGCGCGCAGGATTTCACAAGGAATCCTAGACATCTTAGCCATGCTCCATATCTTGGGATTCATTCGCAAGCAAATACCGCGGAGGGTCGGTCGGTCGGTCCCCCTTTCCCCCCCTCCTTACTCCTCTTGCTCCCCTCTTCCCTCTTGCTGCCCCCTCTCCTTTCCCTCTGCCCCCCCCTCCTTCCCCTCTGCTCCTCCTTCCCCTCCTCTGCTTCCCTCCTTCCCCTCTCCCCTCCTCCTTCCTCTGCCCCCCTCCTTTCCCTCTCCCCTCCCCCCCTTCTTCGGCTCCTTTTCCTCTCTCTCTCGTTCTCCCCCACTTTTATCTTCCCCTTTATAACCCTCTCTTTCTACTTTATTTCTTCTCTTTTTTCCCTCTTTTCTCTCTCTATCTCTCTCCTTTAATTTCCCCCTCTTTCCCCTTTTTTCTATAGCCTTTTCTTTCCAACTTCTCTCTTCTTTCTTCCCATCCCCCGTTTCCTTTCTCTTACCCTTCTCTCCCAATCTTTATTTCCCACTGCCTATTTCTCCTCCTCCTATCCTTTCTTCCCTCCTCCCCTATTCTCTCCTCTCTCTCCCTACTTAACTCCTATTCTCTCCTCTCTCTCTCTCCTCTTTCTCTTCCTCTTCCTCTCTCCCTACTTAACTCCTATTCTCTCCTCTCTCTCTCCCTCTTCTCTTCCTCTTCCCTACTTAACTCCTATTCTCCTCTTTCTCTCCTCTCTCTTTCTCTTCCTCTTTCCCATTCCTCGCCTCCTGTTTCCTTTCTCGCTCATTCGACGATAGATTTTTGTTGTTGTCATTATTTCTGCAGTGAAAGGCATTTTTTCTTCTTTGTCTTCTTAGTGTTTTTCTTTTTCTCCAGGAGCGTTTGCTTCAAAGGCTAAGAGAGGAAAATTTGAGGACAAACACACTCATTGACTTACATACATACAGAGAGGGGGGGGAGGAGGAGAGGAGAAGAGGGGAGGGAGGGGAGGGAGGGAGGAGAGGGAAGAAGGGAGGAGAGGAGGGAGAGGGAGGGAGGGAGAGATGAGAGGAGAGGGAAGAAGAAGGGAGGGAGGGAAGGAGAGAGAGAGAGAGAAGAAATGACAGACGAAATGTGAATGAATAAACGAAAGTAAAAAAAAAGAAATCAAAGACAGTGAAAAGGAATTCAGAGACAGACAGACAGACAGAAACCGACTCAGACAAGCAGACCGAATCAGAAAAAAAGAAAAAAGAGAGAGACAGAAAAATAAATGAGAAAGTCCACTCGCAAATTCATAGGTGAAGGCCTCAGAGAGCGGCCCTTGATCCCCCCGTGTGCATTTTCTCATTAACTATGTGTTAATAGCCCCGCCATGCTTCACTTAATACTGCTCGTGTCCCTCGCGGAAATGAAAGTCTAATGAGATGCCAGGAACAGCTTCATCGTCTCCTAACCCCACCCCCCCTCCTCCTCCTCCTTTCTCTCCTCTCCTCCTCCTTCTCCTCCTCCCTCCTCCTCCTCTCCTCCTCCTCCTCTTCTTCTTCTTCTCTTCTTCTTCTTCTTCTTCATCTTCCTTCTTCTTCTCTCTCTCCCTCCTCTCCTCCTCCTCTCTCCTCTCCTCTCCTATCCCTCTTTTCTCCCCCTCCTCTCCTATCCCCTTCTTAACCCTCTTCTTCTCTCCCCCCTCCTCTCCTATCCCTCTCTTACCCCTTCTCTTCTATCCCCCTTCTCTCCTATCCCCCCTTTTTCTCCCCTTCCTCTTCTATCCCCCATCCCCTCCTATCCTATCCCCTTCTTACCCCTCTCCTGCCCCCTCCTCTCCTTCCCCTCTTATCCCCTCTCCGTTCATTCCAATTCCTCTCCTCGTTCACCCTTTCAACGTCTCCTCACCTTGTCCTCCTTCTCCCTACTTCTCCTTCACTTTCTTATTCCCTTTACTCTTTCACTTCTCCCCCCCTACCCCCTCCACCCTCTCCTCTCTCTCATCGTCCTATTCCTTCTTCTCCTTCACCTTCTCACTCTCTCCTTTTCCTTTTACCTTCTCGCCCTCTCCCCTCTTTTGCGTTCCTACTATCTCTCCTTCCTCCTCTTATCCCTTCTTTTCCTTTCCCTATTTATCTCCTTCATCCCTAACCCCCTTCCTCTCCTCCCCCCCCCCTTTCTTCTTCTCTTTTATTTGTTTTTTATCTATTATGTCTTATTTTCTTCCTTCTTTCCTCTATTCGTATCTCTTGTGTTGTCTTTCGCTTAGTCTATTTTCAAAATATCTTTCTTCTTTCTTTCTTTTTTTTCATCTGTTCTCTTGTTTTGGATCCATTTTCTTTCCTTTTCTTTTTGTTCTTTCGTTTTTCTCTGCGTTTGTGTTCGTAATGTTTACTCTTGTCTTTCTTAATTGGCGTATTTATCGTTCTATTTTTCTTGCTTCATTTTTTTCTTTCTCTCTTTCTTCTTTCTTTCTCCTGTTTGTCTACATTTTTTTTTTTTTTTTTTTTTTTTTGATGAAGCATATTAGCTTTTATCTTTCCACTCTTTTTCCCTCTCTCTCGTTTCATCTTTTATTCTCTTCTTCAGTTCTTCTTCGTCTTCTTCGTTCTTCCACCCTCACTTCCTCCCCCCTCCCCCCCCCCCCCCGCAAATGACTCCCGTTCTCCCTCCATCTTTCGCAAAAGGACGAAGGTAATTGACAACTTTCAGGCTTCTCATTTCTTCCCCCATCTCCCCCCACCCCTCTCTCTCTCCCTCACCCCTCTCTCATTCTCCCCTTTTCCT
>NW_020872923.1:166390-173890 GCF_003789085.1 Penaeus vannamei
TTATAATTATTCGTAAAAAAGAGAGGGGAAACGTGTGACCCGATCTTCTGTCGTTGTTTAAGCCTCTCTTTCGTAATTTTTAAAGTCTTGTCTTCCCCTGCTTTGAATTTTCATTCTGTGTTTTTTTCGTCTCCATTTTCCTGTTCTTTTCTCTTTTCACCGTTTTTGCAGTCGCTTCATATGTAAGTTTATAGTTTATGTGTGTGTGTGTGTGTGTGTGTGTGTGTGTGTGTGTGTGTGTGTGTGTGTGTGTGTGTGTGTGTGTGTGTGTGTGTGTGTGTGTGTGTGTGTGTGGTGTGTGTGTGTGTGTGTGTGTGTGTGTGTGTGTGTGGTGTGTGTGTGTGTGTGTATTAATATATTTATGTCTGTATGCATTTATATATTTATGTATGTATGTATGTCCGTCTCTCGCTCTCACTCTCTTTCCATCTTTTTTTTCTCTCTCTCTTTCCCTCGTTTCAACTTACATTTGGTGGAGTTGGAACAAAGAAAAATCCCAACCACCTAACGCCTCCCTCCCCCCCCCTCTCCTCTTCCTGCCCTCTGCCTACTCCCCCCTCCCCCCCCCCCCCCCACACCCTAATCCTCAACCCCTTCCCTTGCCCCCCCACCCCCACCCCACCCCCCACACACCCTACTTTGCCCGACTACCAAAACTTTCCAAAAAAGTTTTTTTCCTCCTCGTTCCAGTGGGCGTTCCTACAAGTTTATCCCGAAGGCATCTTTGTCTCCAGCTTCCAGCATCTCAGAGCATCTTAGTCGACAGCATCTTCCCGAATCTCTCCCGTGCCTCTTCGCTGCCGTGGCTGTCGTCTGTTGCAGGCTGTTGTTGTTGGCGTCCTTGCTGTTTGCTGTTGCTTTGCTGTTTGTATTGGTGGTCCCTCGTTTTTTTTTTTTTCTTCTTTTCTTTTCTCTCTCTCTCTCTCTCTCTCTCTCTCTCTCTCTCTCTCTCTCTCTTCTCTCTCTCTCTCCTCTCTCTCTCTCTCTCTCTCTCTTCTCTCTCTCTCTCTCTCTCTCTCTCTCTCTCTCTCTCTCTCTCTCTCTCTCTCTCTCTCTCCTCTCTCTCTCTCTCTCTCTCTCTCTCTCTTCTTGCGGTTTTGTTATGGATGTGGCGATGTTGCTGTTACTGCTGTTATTGTTGTTTCTTCCATTGCTACTAGTGATGTTGCAGTTTTATTGTTAATGTTGCTAATTCTGTTTTCTCTTGTAGTTATGATGGTGATGATGTTGTATTACCAGTATTGTTGTTGTTGTCATACCCTCGTTATTAATTCAATGCAATGATGGTGAAGATAATATTGATTATTATTATTATTAGCAGCAGCATTATTTCACCCTCGATATCTATCTATCATCCATGCAGATATAACTAACCATCCAATGATAAAACAAAGAAAATAATTAGATGATTTATAAGTTCGATTTTTATATGAATTATCTACAATCTATCTGAACTGAATTTTCTATGATTTATCTGATCTGACTTATCTATAATGCATCTGAATTGAACGATCTATAATTTATCTGAACTGTATTATCTATAATTTATTTGAACTGTTCGCCTTCACTGTTCTCTATCTTCTATCTCTGCCACGTGTCTGAAAAGGCTATCGATAAGTTTCTTTGATCTCGGCGATAAAAAAATGATAAATTGTGTTAGATTGTTTTTTTTTTTTTTTTTCGCGAGGGACTTTCTTAATCAGGTGACAGAAGATGATTTATAGACTTGCGTGTCTTGTCCTCTTGGAATAAAAGAGCCTGAGGGAGTGAGATAGATAGGTAGGTAGACATATAGATAGATGAATAGACGGACGGATAGGTAGACGGACAGATAGATAGATAGATAGATAGATAGATAGATAGATAGATAGACAGACAGATATGCGGACAGGCAGGTAGGCAGACAGACAGATAGACAAAAAGATAGATAAATAGACTGATAGCTAGATAGAGACAAAGAAACAGACAGGATGGCAGGCATGCAGGAATACAGACAGACAGCAGCATAGACAGGGCAGACACATAGACAGACAGGCAGGCAGACACATAGACAGACAGGCAGGCAGACACATAGACAGACAGGCAGGCAGACACATAGACAGACAGGCAGGCAGACATACAGCCAAACAGAAAGTGTGACGGAAGAATAATAAAACAAAGAAAAAGTCAAACACAATTTATAACATTAACACAGCCTAGTGGCAGAAGGAGGTCGTCCATGGATAAAAGAAAAAAATATATATATGTATATCCATGTCAAGGGAACTGAACCCGATCCGTTTACATTATGCATCTGATTCTTTTTTCTCTTTCTCTTTTTCTTTTTTTAATACACTCTCCCGTTCTAATTCCCTCCTCATATGCTCATGTTTCAGCTACAAGCTTTCTAATTTATCATTCATATCTCGCTGTTAATTTCATAAAGATGAAAGCTGGCCTCTGGAAAAAAAGAAAAAAAATAATAAATTTAAATGTTTAGTTACCTGTTGTGATCCCCTCTTGACTGCCATCCCCTTGTCATTTTTAATATTTATATTCCATGGTTAGTTCCAAAAGTCGTTTTTCGAAAGAATTTATATATATAATATATATATAACAAGTACAATCCGCGAATCATTTGTTTTGTCGTACCTCTTGTATTATTTTTATTCTATTTTCTGTTTTTGTTATTTCTTTTTTTTTTTTAATCGAAAGTCTGACATGTTGGACAATGTAAACACAGGACTGAAGGGTTTGTCTCGGGTGGAGGAAGTTTTGGCCAGCGAAGTTTACACAGACTTCCAATAATTGTCCAACTTTGTAATTTAAATATAACAGTGGGACACGCTTATTGAATAATGAAGGTCTTCCTCGCTTTTCCTCCTCCTCCTCCTCCTCCTCCACCTTCTTCTTCATTCCTCTTCCTCCTCTCCTCTCCACCACCCTCTTCTTCCTTTCCTCTCCCTCCACCACCTTTCTTCTTCTTTTCCTCCTTCCTCCACCACCATCATCTTTCTTCCTTTTTTCCTCCTCTCTCCACATCTTCTTCCTTTTCCTCCTCCGCCACCACCTTCTCTTCTTCTTCCTTTTCCTCCTCCTCCTCCACCTTCTCATTTTCTTGCTTAACTCCTTCCTTAACCTATCCTCCTCCTCTTATTCCTTCTCTTCCTCTTCCTCTCCCTTAACCCCTTCCTCAACTTCTCCTCCTGCTCTTCTTCTCCACCTCCTCTTTCCCTTTTTCTTCCTTCTCGTCCTCCTCTCCTCCTCCTTCTCCTCCTCTTTCTCTTCTTCTCTTCCCTCCCTGCTTCCCCCTCCTCCCCTCTCCTCTTTCTCTTCCTTCTTCTCCATCCCCCTCTTCCTTCTTCAACCTCTTACTCTTCCTCCTCTTCCTCAACTCCTTCCTCCACTCTTCCCTTCTCCTCCTCTTCTTCAACTCCTTCCTCCTACTCTTCCTTCTCCTCCTCTTCCTCCTTCCCTTCTCCTCCGCCTTCCGTTATCTTTTTTCCCACGCTCTCCTTTTTCCCCTTCTGTATTTCCCCTTACCTTTGTCTCTCTACCTTCCCCTCCTCCGTCTCCTTTGTAGAGCTTACGTCTTACTTTTTCCTCCTCTTTTTTCCTTCCTTTTCTTAGTCTTACTCTTCCAAGTAGGATCTGGGCAGCGTCTTCATATACACTTTTTTTTTTTCTTTTCCTTCTTTTTTTTCTTGCTAATGGCGAGGGGAAAATTTTTATATGCAGCCAGATGGGTGTCTTTTCTCTTTTTCTTTTTTGGGGGCTCACTTTCTCTTTTTTTCTCTTTCTTTCTCTTTCTCTCTCTCTCTCTCTCTTCTCTCTTCTCTTTCTCTTTCTTTCTCTTCTTTCTCTCTCTCTCTCTCTCTCTCTCTCTCTCTCTCTTTCTCCCTCTCCTCTCTTCTCCTCTCTCTCCTCTCTCCTCTCCTTCTTCTCTCTCTCTTCTCTCTCTCTCTCTCTCTCTCTCTCTCTCTCTCTCTCTCTCTCTCTCTCTCTCTCTCTCTCTCTCTCTCTCTCTCTCTCTCTCTCTCTCTCTCTCTCTCTTTCTCTCTTTCTCTCTCTCTCTCTCTTTCTCTTTCTCTCTCTCTTCTCTCTCTCTCTCTCTCTCTCTCTCTCTCGCTCTCTCTCACTGCTTTTTTTAGATATCTTAAGTGTCTTTGTATCTTTGAGCCCTTTCGGTGTTCTTATTGTTATTGTTGTTTTTTTTTTTTATTTCTTCTTATTGTACTTCTGCCTCGCTTTCTCCTTCTCCATATTCTCAACGACCGAATTTCTTTCTTTTTTATCTATTTCAACCTGATGCTACCGCTTTGCCCCCCTCTTCCTTCTCCTTTTCTTCCCTCCTTCTTTCCTTCTCTCTTCTTCCTCCACTTCCTCCCCTCCCTTCCTCCTTCTCCTCTCTCCCCTTCCTCCTCATCATCATCCTAGTCCTGCCTTTCTCCACTCTTCTAGCCCCTTCCTCCTCCTCTTCTTCCACCTTCTCCTCCTCCTCCTTCCTCCCTCCTCCCCTTCCCCTCCTCCCCCTCCTCCCTTCCCCTCTCTTCCTCCTCCCTTCCTTCCTCCTCTCCTCCTCCTCCCTCTCCTCCTCCTCCCTCCCCCTCCTCCTCCACCTCCTCCCTCCTCCCTCCTCCCTCCTCCTCCCTCTCCCTTCCTCTCCTCCTCCCCTCCCTTCCTCCCCTCCCCTCCTCCTCCTCCTCCCCTCCTCCCACCTCCTCCCTCCCTCCCTCCCTCCTCCTCCTCCCCTCCTCCTCTCCTCCTCCCCCCCTCCCTCCTCCCTCCCTCCTCCCTCCTCTCCCTCC
The DNA here is from genome assembly GCF_003789085.1 of Penaeus vannamei. NCBI lineage: Eukaryota > Metazoa > Arthropoda > Malacostraca > Decapoda > Penaeidae > Penaeus > Penaeus vannamei. Next base: position 171,178 of record NW_020872923.1, read on the forward strand.
CTCCTCCTCCTCCTCCTCCTCCACACGAAGACAAAGACGCCCGAGGCAAGAGGAAAATCGACTAAGGCAAAACGGCTGTTCTTTTCGTCCCTAATCTTCGCTCTCTTCGCTCTTAATTTAAAGGAACACGGGCGCGAAGGGGGGAATAGGAGAGGGAGAATAGGTAGAAGAGGGAGACGGAGAAGGAGAGCGAGAGGGGAGGGGAGGGGTGGGAGAAGGGAGACGGGGAAGGGTGGGAGAGGAGAGACGGAGAAGGAGAGCGAGAGGTGACGGGGAAGGGGAGGGAGATGAGAGACGGAGGAGGGGTGGGAGAGGGAGACGAAGGTAAGGGGAAAGAGGGGTGACAGGGAGGTGAGGGAGAGGGGAAATGGAGGGAGGTGAGAGAGAGGGGAAACGGAGGAGAGGAGTTTAAAGGGGGAAAGAGGAGCTGGAAGTAGTGGAAGGGATGGAAAGGAGACAGGGGAAGGGAGGGGAAGGGATGTGAGTGAAGAGAGACATGGAAGAGGAGGAAGAAGAGAGAGAGAAGAAGGCAGAATAGGAGAGAATGAATGGGTAGAAAAGCCGAAAACAGGGAGGGGATGGGAGAAAGGAAATAGGAGGAGTAGAGAGATAAATAAAGTGGGTGAGAAGGAGAGAGAGAGTTGGGAAAAGACGAAGAAAGACGGTGAGGGAGAGATGAAGTTGGAAAAGGGAAGTTAAGGTGCACAAGATGACGAAAGGAGCGAAAGAGAACGGGAAAGAGAGAAAAATAAAATAAAATATAGAGAGATGGGGAAAGAGGTGGATGGGAAGAGACGAAGAAGAGTAGAGATGAGTTGGAGAGAGACGAAGAGAGACGGGAGAAGGAGAAAAGAGATAACAACACAGACAGAGACAGAGAGAGAGAGAGAGAGAGAGAGGAGAGAGAGAGAGAAGAGAGAGAGAGAGAGAGAGGAGAGAGAGAGAGAGAGAGAGAGAGAGAGAGAGAGAGAGAGAGAGAGAGAGAGAGAGAGAGAGAGAGAGAGAGAGAGAAATAGAGAAAATAGAGAAAGTAAAAGGAATGGGAGAGAGGAGAACAAGAGAAAAAATGGGAAGAGCAATAAATAAAAGCTGGCGAGAGAGAGAGAGAAGAGAGAGGGGGGAAGGGTGTCCAGAGCGTAATAAATGGGTGACAGGTAAGAGGGGATGAAATGGGGATATTAAGAGGCAAAGAGGGAAAAAAGCAAATGTGTTTATGCTTGTGAGAATAAGGAATAAGAAAGAGTAGATGCAAAAAATATAAAAGGAAAGACAAAGAGAAAAGAGAGAAGAGGGGGGGGTTAAAAATTTTGAGAAAGAAAGGGAGAGGAGAGTAGAGAGAGAAGGGAGAGGGAGAGAAGAGAAAGAGCTAGAGAAGAGAGGAGGAATAGAAGAGTGGAGGGAAGGAGAGAGGAGACGAAAGAGAAAAAGAGAGATTAGTAGAGAGAAAGAGGACGAAAGAGAGAAGAGAAGCATAGGAGAGAGACAGAGACGAAGAGAAAAGAGAGAATAGGGTAGAGAAAGGCGAAGAGAGAAGAGATATACGGAGAGAGAGAGAGGAAAGAAAAAAGAGAAAAAAATATATAATTACGTCATTCTGTTATTATACGCATTTTTATTAAGGTGTACACTGTCTACGAGAAGAAAAAGATAATATTCTAAACAAAAGCATCATTCTAAATGCTTTGTTTCCCAACCAAAGTACCCTGCGTTTATCCTCACCGTTCGCCCTTTCGTCTTCTCCGCTTTATTATTTTTTTCTCTTCTTCTTCTCTACGTTATCCTCCCCGTCGCCGTCTTTCTCTCTCGCTTTATTATTTTTTTCCCTTCTTCTTCTTCCTCTACGTTATCTCACGCCTTATCGTTCTTTCTTTCTTCGCTTTATTTATTTTTTCCTCTCTTTCTTCTTCCTCTCGTTATCCTCACGTCGTGCCTTTTCTCTCTCGTTTATTATTTTTTCACTCTTCTTCTCTACGTTATCCTCACCGTCGTCAGCCTTCTCTTTCGCTTTATTTTTTTTCTCTTCTTCTCCTTCCTCTACGTTATCCTCACCGTCGCCGTCTTTCTCTCTCGCTTTATTATTTTTTCCCTTCTTCTTCCTTACGTTATCCTCACCGTCGCCGTCATTTCTCTCTCGCTTATTTATTTTTTTTCTTTTCTCCTTCTCTCTACGTTATCCTCACCGCCCTCGTCTTTATTCTCTCTCCGCCTTTTTTATTTTTCTCTTCTTCTTTCTTTACGTTATCCTCACCTGGTCGCCGTCTTTCTCTCTCGCTTTATTATTTTTTTCTCTTCTTCTTCTTCCTCTACGTTATCCTCACCGTCGTCGCCTTTCTCTTTCGCTTTATTATTTTTTCCTCTTCTCTTCCTCTACGTTATCCTCACCGTCGGTCGCCTTCTCTTCTCTGCTTTTTTTTTTTTTCCCTTTCTTCTTCTACGTTATCCTCACCGTCGCCAGTCTTCTCTCTCGCTTTTATTATTTTTTCCTCTTCTTCTTTCTTCCTCTACGTTTATCCTCACGTCGCCGTCTTTTCTCTTCGCTTTATTATTTTTTTCCTCTTCTTTCTTCTTTCTTCCTCTACGTTATCCTCACCGCGCATCTTTCTCTCTCGCTTTATTTTATTTCACTTTTTCTCGGCTTTCTTCTTCTTCGTCGTCGCCTTTTCTTTTTCTTCGTCGGTCTTCTTTTTGTGTTTTTCTTATTCGTCTCTCCTCT
>NW_020872923.1:181390-188890 GCF_003789085.1 Penaeus vannamei
TATGTATGTATATAATGTATTATATATATATATATATATATATATATATATATATATATATATATATATATATATATATATATATATATATATATATATATATATATATATATATATATATATATATATATATATATATTATATATAATATATAACACACACACACACCACACACACACACGCCCACACACACACACGCCCCCCCACACACACACCCCTCCCCCCACACACACACGCCCCCCCTCCCACCCCCCCACACGCACATACATATAAACGCCTGTATGTGTGTGATTTCCTGAACGCACAAGCACACAAGCAGCTGAAGAGGCACAGTCGCCCTCGAGCCCCGCCAGCGCGCAAGGAACAAGTCTCATCGAGTATTATGTTTAATCATGCAAGTTGCGTCACGCTCGCGGTACTCGTCAGATTCCTTCGCAACTTGCATAACGAAGGGCGCCTCCTCTTCTCTCCTCTTCTCTCTTCGTCTCTCTTCTTCTCTCGTATTCTTTCCTCTTCTCTCGTCTTCTTTCCTCTTCCCTCCTCTTCTCTCGTCTTCTCTCGTCTTCTTTCCTCTTTTCATCTATTTTTCCTCTTCTCTCGTCTTCCCTCCTTTCTCTCGTCTTCTTTCCTCTTCTTCTCGGTCTTCTCTCGTCTTCTCTTCTCTCGTCTTCTCACGTCTTTTTTCCTCTTCTCTCGTCTTCTCCTCTTTTCTCTCGTCTTCTTTCCTCTTCTTTCCCCTTCCCTCCTCTTCTCTCGTCTTCTCTCTTTCCCTTCTCTTCCCTCGTCTTCACTCTCTTCTCTCCTCTTCCCTCGTCTTCTCTCGTCTCTCTCCCTTCCCTCCTTTCAGCGTGGCAGCACCCCCCCCCCCCCACCCCACCATCCCTCTCTCCTTCTTCGGTATTTCCATCCCCCATTCCTCTATCCTTCCCCTATTCCTCCCTCCTTCCCCCATTCCTCCCTCCTTTCTCTATCTCTCCTTCCTTCCCATCCTGCCCTCCTTCCTCATTCTCTATCCTTCCCCAATCTCTCCCTTCTTCCTCCCCCCGTTCACTCTCTACCCTCCCTCCTCCCTCCTTCCCTCCTTCCTCCACCCCCTTCCTCCACCCCTCCCTCCTCCCTCCTTCCCCACATCCCTCCCTTCTTCCCCTTAGATTCGCCACCTCCTCCCCTCTTTCCCCTTAAATCTAGCCCTGTCCTTTCTCCTTCCTCTTAAATTATCTCTTCCTCCTCTTCCTCTTCCCTCTCCCACCCCTCCCCCTTAACTCCCTCCACCCCTCCCTCCTAACCCCCCCCCCCACCTCCGGAATCTCCGCCCACGCTCGTTTTGGAATATTTCACGAGTTGTCTTTATCATTATATTTGTATTTATCAATTATCATTGTCTTGTGTATTTACCTTTTTTTGGTGTGTATGCTTATGTGTGGGTGGGGGGGGGGGGGGGTGTAGAGGAATTTAAGATATGTTGATGTTCGTTTTATTAATTATTATAAAAGGAAATTATGTTAAATATATTTTTTTCGCTTGTTTGTTTGTTTCATTGTTTCTCACCATTATTACCTCCTGCCTCTCTTCACCCGTGATTTTTATTCCTTTTTTCTTGCGGACGCTTATTACAGTCGTTATCCACGTCATTTATTTTACACCTTCTCCTTATTTTTATTGCTTATGCTTCTTCTTCTTCTCTTCTTCTTTTATGGGTTTTCTTCTTTATTTTCCGCTTCCTTCGGTCTTTAGTCATCCTTTGTCACTTTTTTTTCCTTTCGTGTCGTGGGATTTTTCTTTTTCTTCTCTCCTCATTCGTTGTCTTGTTCTCCCTTATTTCTTCTCATTTTCCGTTTATTACCCTCTTCCTCTTTCTTTTGTTTCATTTCTTGATTATGGGCATCGGCAACATCATCATTATCATCTTTGTCATTGTCGTTATCATTATAATCATTACCCTCTTTTTTTCTCATTTCTTCTCCATCCTCTTTTCCCTCCTCCTCCTCCTCATTTTTTTCCTCCTCCTTCGCTTATTTTCTCTCCCTCTTCCCCCTCCTCTTCCTCCTCCTCCTCCTCCTGTTTTTCCTTCCCCCAAATATTCCCTCCCTCTTCCCCCCTCCTCCTCCTCACCTACTTTCTCTCCCTCTTCCCCCCTCCTCCTCCTCCTCCTCCTCCTCCTCCTCTTTTTCCTCCTCCTCCCCTTTTTCCTCCCTCTTCCCCCTTCTCCTCCTCCTCCTTCTTTCTCCTCCTCTCCTCCTTCTTTCCATAATAGTGCCAAAAAAACGAGGAATATTATTAAGATTTTTCTTCCTTTTCATACTCCGAGGAAGAGCTTGACGTTTCCTTAATGTCCCGCGCTTTAATCTAACAAATAAGAGGCGAAGGAAAGGGAAGAGGAATAAAGACGATGATGATCAGAGAGCGAGAGAGAGAGAGAGAGAGGGGGAGCAGAGAGGATGTTACGGAGGGAGAGAGAGAGGGAGGGAGAGAGAGAGAGGAGGAGAGCAGAGAGGATGTATTGGAGGAGGAGAGAGAGAGTGGGAGATGAGAAAGAGGAAGGAAGGGAAGGAGAGAGGGAGAATAGAAGGAGGGAAGGAGGAAGGGAAAGAGAGAGAGAGAGAGAGAAAGAAAGAAAGTTGAATTTTCGTTACTTTTTATTATTAACTTTTTATGTTGTACAATCTGATTACAACTGTCATCATCTGCATTATCGTCATTACCATAATCATTATTACTCTGTATTTCCACCTTTATCCTTCTCTCTCCTGTATTTCCTCCTTTATCCTTCTATCTTCTATATTTCCACCTTTATCCTTCCCTCCTCTTCGCTCCCTCCCCTTCTTCTACCCCTTCTTCCAACCCTATTCGACCTCACTCGGGGCAGGGACACCATCTGTCTCGCACCATCTGCCTGTGGGATGAGGTCAGGCAGATGGTGCAAGGGGAGGGTCTGAAATATCATCAAGTATTATCATCAAATTCATTTTTTTTTTTTTTTTTTTTTTTTTTTAGGGGAGGAAAGGGTCTGAAGAATCGACCTCGTCTGTGTGTTGTGTGTGTGTGTGTGGTGTGTCGTGAGTGTGTGTGTGTGTGTGTGTGTGTGTGTGTGTGTGTGTGTGTGTGTCTGTGGTGTGTGTGTGTGTGTGTGTGTGTGTGTGTGTGTGTGCTTAAGTGTGTATGTTGTTTTTAATGTTTGTTGGGTAAATGTTGTTTGAAATTGATGTATCATGCTTGGTTTATGTTTTTTTTCTGTTTCTCTTTGTCTTTTCTCTCTCTCTCTCTCTCTCTCTCTCTCTCTCTCTCTCTCTCTCTCTCTCTCTCTCTCTCTCCTCTCTCTCTCTCTCTCTCTCTCTCTCTCTCTCTCTCTCTCTCTCTCTCTCTCTCTCTCTCTCTCTTCCTCCCTCTCTCTCTTTCCTCCCCTCTCTCTCTTTTCCTCCCCTCTCTCTCTTTCCTCCCCTCTCTCTCTCTCTTCCTTCCCGTACCCTTCTTCCCTACCCCATCCCTCCCTCCCCTTTTCTTCCATAAGCCGCCTTTCCCTCCTCCCCCCCTCCTCCCTCCTCCCACCTCCCCCCCCCCCAAGGAACCTTCCCCCCCCACCCCCCCCAAGGAACCTTCCCCCCCCCCCCCCCCCCGAACCTTCCCCCTCTAAGACACGTCAAAAACTTTTTTCCCCGGAAAGATATGTTGCCCCCGAGTTGCGGATGATGATTTGTTTCTTTGCTTTAGAATTGATCTGTGATTAATTACCAAAGTTTCAAACGAAATTCCGGCTCCTGGTGTTTTTCTTATGCCGTTTGGCTGCCGTTTGAAGGATTGATTTCGGGGATTTTTTTTTTTTTTTTTTTTTTTTTTTTTTTTTTCTTCTCTCTCTCGAATCTTCGTCGGATTCCTTTTATCCCTGTTGCCTTTGTGCTTCTTTCTTGAGAAATGTGTAAATGTGTATAATATGTGATATGTGTGTGTGTGTTGTGTTTGTGTTGTGTGATGTGTTTGTGTTTGTGGTTGTGTTTGTGTGTGTGGCGTGTGTTGTGTGTGTGTGTGTGTGTGTAGTGTGTTGTGTGTGTGTGTGTGTGTGTGTGTGTGTGTGTGTGGTGTGTGTGGTGTGTGTGTGTGTGTTGTGTTGCGTCCACTGACGTGCAGTTCTCTTGTCTCATCTCTCGCATTTTCCTTTTTTCTCTGCTTTTTTCTCGCGTCTCCCCATTGTTGTCTGGACGCTCCCCTTTCTCCCCTCCACTCCCCATTACTCTCCCCTTCTCCCCTCTACTCCTCTGCTGCCTCTCTCCCGTCCCCTTCTCCCTCTACTCCCCTATTACTCTCCCTCTCCCTATCCCTTTCCCCTCTTCCTCTGCCCTCTCTCTACGCTACGTCCTACTGCTTCCCTCTCCCTCTCCACCACTCCTCCACCACTCCCCTCCCTTCTCCCTCTCCCTCTCCCTCCACCACTCTCCCCTTCTTCCCCTCTCCCCTCCCTCCCTCCCTCTCCCTCTCCCCTCCCCTTCTCCCCTCTCCCCTCCCTCCACCCCTTCTCCCCTCCTCCCTCTCCCTCTCACCATCTCCCCCCCCTCTCCCCTCTCTCCCCTCCACCCTCCCTTCTCGCCTCTCCCTCCCCACTCACCCTCTCCCTTCTCCCCCTCTCCCCTCTCCCCTCCACCCACTTCCCCTCTTCCCTCTCCCTTCTTCCACCTCCCCTCTTCCCTCTCCCCTTCTCCCCTCGGCTTTTTTCGTCCTCGCTGAAATTTCGGGCCTTAAGTACTGGAGACTCATTTGCCTTGACCGTCGCCTTGACTTTAATATTGGGCGCCGGTGCCATGGCCATATTTCAGGCGCTTCGTCCATTGCTTCTAACCTCTTTCTCTTTCTTCCTCTTCCTCTTCCTCATCCTCATCCGCGGTTGCTTCCTCTTCTCTTTCTTTTTTTTTTTTTTGTGTCTGTGAATCGGGTTTGCTTTATTTTTGTGTTGTTGTTTCGGGTTTTTCTTTGCCTTTTTGTTTTTCTTCTCTTTCTTCTTTTCTTTTCCTTCTCCTTTTCCTCCTCCTCCTCCTTCCTCTTCTTCTTCTTTTGTTTCTTTTCCTACTCTTTATTATTTTTTTTTAATTCTTCCCCTCTTATCTCTTTCTATTCCACCTGGTACTTAATCTTACTTTAAAAGAGGATGAGGAGAAAGAGAAAGCAATGAAGGAGGAAGGTAAAAGATGGAAAGGTAAGAAAAAGGAAAGAATAGGAAGAGGAGAAAGAACACAAAGAGGAATAGACGTAGGCCAATGAAAGAGGAGGAATACGATAGGAAAGGAAGAGGTTTAAAGGTAGAGTAGCACTGGTTGGGATAGAGGCGGGAGAGAAAGGAGAAATAGAAAGAGGAGTAGGAGGAGAACGTAGAAAAAGAGGAACCGAAATAATACAGGAGGAGAAGAAAGGCAGAGGAATAGGAAAAGAAATCGCAATAAACGTAAGAAGAAAAAGAAGAGCAAGAGAAAAAAGGAATAAAACGTAGAAAATTAACAAAGAGAAAGAGAGAGAAAAAAATAATAAAAATAGAAAAGGAACAAAGAAAGAAAAAAAACAATAAAAGCGCAAGAGAAAGGGGGAAGAGAAACAAATGTACTAGGAGGACCGGGTTGAGGAGGAGGAGGAGGAGGAGGAGGGAGGAGGAGGAGGAGGAGGGAGGAGGAGGAGGAAACCGGTGCAGGAGGTGATACATAGAGAGAGGAATGGAGGGCAGTCCAGGAAGTGTTATAGCCAGGGCGCCGTTGTGGGAGGGTCGAACGAGCTGGTGTTTCTGTTATCTTATTGTAGTGTGTATTTTCCCGTTCAACGCTAACCCCCTTTTCGAACCCTTTTTGGGTGTGTGTTTTTCCCTCTTAATTTCTCTCTCTCTCTCTCTTACGCTCACTTTATTTGCAAATGCTTATTTATCTATCTATATTTTGCATGTAATTCTTATTTCTTTTTTTCTTTTTTGTTTATAAATATATACGTATGAATGTGTATATATATATATATTATATATATATATATATATATATATATATATTATATAATATATATATAGTGTGTGTGGTGTGTGTGTGTGTGTGTGTGTGTGTGAGTGTGAGTGTGTGTGTGTGTGCGAGTGCGAGTGCGAGGTGCCGAGTGCGAGTGCGAGTGCGAGTGCGAGTGCGAGTGCGAGTGCGAGTGCGAGTGCGAGTGCGAGTGTGCGAGTGCGATGCGAGTGCGAGTGAGTGTGGGTGCAAGTGTGGAGTGTGAGCTTGTGAGTTGTGGAGTGTGAGAGTGCGTGTTTGTGCGGTGCCGTGTGTGCGTGTGCGTGTGCGTGTGCGTGGTGTTGTGTGCGTGTGCGTGTGTAGCATATCCTTTTCCTCACTTGTACTCGATTTCATGCGTTTTACAGAGCGTATAAAACGGAGACTGAAAGGCAGATAGATTTAAGGGAGTGAAAGAGTAGGGCATAAACTGAAAGATAGAAAGGTTAAAACGATAGAGGGTTAAAAGCTAAGAGAGAGAGAGAGAGAGAGAGAAGAAGAGAGAGAGGAGAGAGAGAGGGAGGAGAGGGAGGGAGGGAGGGAGGGAGGGAGGGAGGGAGGGAGGGAGGAGGGAGGGAGGAGGGGGGAGAGAGATATATGTATGTATTTGTATGTATGTATATATGGTGTGTTGTGTGTGTAAAGGAAAGAGAAACAGCATAGCAATTACGGAGCAACAACAAGCAACAGTAACAACAACAATAGTAATGATAATATCAACAACATAGTGATAATAACAACAAACAACCAGTAAATATAACAACAGTAACAACAACAACAACAATAATAACAACAACACAAACAGTTAGAGAAGGAGAGGCACCGCAGACGCAGGGGGCGAGACAAGGCCGAAGACGCGGGGAAGACATACATCTGTTTTTGGTGTGTCTTGAGAGACGTTTTCATCTCTCACGGAGGAGATGAAAGATGATGATGGGACAGATACCAAGCCGTCACGGCCCAGGGTATTGCGCTGTCGAAGGGCCTGACAGATCATGAAGGAATCTCGAAAGACGCCCTCGACATGGGGGGGATAGGCAGGGGGGCGGCGGGTGGAAATAGAAGGAGAAAGAGAGGGGAAAAGGGAGATGGAAAAGGGGGATGGAGAGGGAAGGTATGCTCGCTCCGGCTGTGCTAGGGTCCGTAGAGCGCGATGGTGTGGCCGAAGAGGGGTATTCAATCACGCGTCCGTTGTATTTCACGCGCATATCTCGAGCAATGCGGGAAGGAATACACGAACAAAGGACAGGTTTGCTCACAGAAAAAGAGGCGTAAGCAAGCAAGCAAGCAAGCAAGCAAGCAAGCACACACAGCTACACGCGCACACCCAAACTCAAACACAAACACACACAAACCTAAGAACCAACTGCAACATCACACGAATATACCCAGACAGGCACATCCCCATCCACACACATGTACGAAAACTCCCAAACACACACGCACACGTAACGCACACACAGACACACGCATGCACACACAATCAGACAACTCCCCTCCC
>NW_020872923.1:196390-202887 GCF_003789085.1 Penaeus vannamei
TATCTATCTATCTATCTATCTATCTGCCTATCCCTCCACCTCCCCGCGCGCCTGTATACCTCCGCGCGCCCGTAAGCCCCGCCTCTCCCTTGTTTACGTATCTGTTTGTTGTATGAGCGTACGAGTGTGTGCACGTGTGTGAGTGTGTGTGCGCGCGAGAGAGAGGAGGAGGAGGAGCTCGGGAAACGGATTAGGCTCACTAGTACTGTATACCGAGCGGAGAGAAGAGAACACTTGATATGCAAATGGGACACCGAAGACCCTTCCTTGCGGGGGGTCGCCACGCACGCACGCCCACCCGGAGGACCCTCTAGGTAGGTCAGGGCCCGGGAGAGAAAGGGCGGGATGGGGGTGGGGGGGAGAAAGAGGGAGGGAGAGGGAGAGGAAGAAAGGGAGAGAGAGAAAGGGAGAGAGAGAGGGGGATGGAGAGGAGAAAGGGAGAGGGAGAGAGGGAGAGGAGAGGTGGAGGGAGGAAGAGGGAGAGGGGGAAAACAGAGCGAGAAACGGAAGCAAAAGAAAAGAGAGAGAGAAGAGAAAGCAAGAAGAGAGAGAGAGAGAAAGAGAGCGAGAGAGGGAGCGAGAGAGAGAAAGACCAAGAGAGAGAGAGGGGGAGAGAGACCAAGAGAGAGAGAAGAGAGCGCGCAAAGAGAAGAGAGAGAGAGAGAGAGAGAGAGACTTGATGAACACGCGAACATCCAGATTAATGGACTCAAATCCCATTCACTTCCCGCCTGCACCTCGGGGCACGCAGAAAGTAATAAAAAAGATCTCTCCGAAGACGTCCCCGGCAAGCGGAGGCGAGGGGGATGTTGACAGCAGATCTCCTCCAGGGTAGAACACTTTTTAATTACCTGCCTCCGCGTCCCTGCTCCTCCTCCTCCTCCTCCTCTTCGTCTCCTTCTCGCTTCCTTCTCCTTCTTCACCTCCGCCTCCTTTTCTTCGCCTCTTTCTCCTTCTTCGCCTCCTTCTCCTATCCGTTTCCTTCTATTCCGCTTCTTCTCCTACTCTTCCTCTTTCTACTACTCCTCCTCCTTCTCCTCGCTCTCTCCTCCCGCTTCCTTCTCCTTCTTCGCTTCCTTCTCTGATCCTCTCCCTTCTTATTCCTCCTTCTCCTGTTTTTATCCTCCTCTCCCAGTTACTTGTTGATTTCCTACCTATTTTTACCCATCTCTCTTCCTTTATTCCTCCCATTCCTTTTCTACTTTATCCCCCCTCTTCCAGTTACTCTCCCATCCCTCTCCCCTATTTATTCCTCTCCTCCTCCTCCCGTTTTTATCCCTCCTCTCCCAGTTACTTGTTGATTTCTGGCCTTATTTCCCCCTCTCCCAGTTACTTGTTGATTTCTGGGCCTTTCTACCTTTATTCCTCTTATTCTTCTTCTCCTATTCCCCCCTTTATCCCTCCTCCTCCAGTTACTTGTTGATTTTGGCCCTTTTCTGTGCTATATTCCCCCTATTTCCATCTCTCTCCTCCTCTCCCGTTTTTATCCTCTCTCCCAGTTACTTGTTGATTCCTACCTATTAACCCAGTTCTCTCCATCCCTCTCCCTATTTATTCCTCTCCTCCTTCCTCCTCCCTTCCAGTTACTCTCCCATCCCTCTCGCCTATTTATTTCTCTCCTCCTCCTTCTCCGTTTTATCCCTCCTCTTCAGTACTACCTCCCCTTCCTCTCCCCTATTTTATTCCTCTCCTTCTCCTCCGTTTTTTATCCCTCCTCTCCAGTTACTTGTTGATTTCTGGGCCTTTATTTCCCTTCCTCTTCAGTTACTTGTTGATTTCTGAGCCTTTCTACCTTTATTCCTCTTATTTTCTCCTCCTATTCCCCTTTATCCTCCTCCTCCAGTTACTTGTTGATTTCCTACCTATTTTCACCCAGTCTCTCCCATCCCTCTCCCCTATTTATTCTCTCCTCCCTCCCGTTTTTATCCTCCTCTCCCAGTTACTCTCCCATCTTCCCCTATTTATCCTCTCCTCCTCCTCCCGTTTTTATCCCTCCTCTCCCAGTTACTTGTTGATTTCTGGGCCTTTTCCTGCGCGGCGTGTTGTGTTTCCCGCCCATTCCTGATGATGGGCGCGGGAGAGATCTCGGGTCGTTAGGGTCTCGCGGCGTCTCGTCAGATCTCGTTTAGATCTCGTCGCTTCTCGTTCTGTGTTATTGGATCTCGTCTTTCTCTCTCTCTCTATCTCTCTCTCTCTCGCTCTTTGCTCTTTGCTCTTGTTGGTTCGTTTGTTTGTTGTTGTTTTTTTCTTTTTTTTTTGTTATTTCTCTGCTTGTTCTCTCTTTCTTTTCTTTCTCTCTCTGCTCTGTCTGTCTCTCTCTCCTCCTCTCTCTCTCTCTCTCTCTTCTTCTCTCTCTCTCTCTCTCTCTCTCTCTCTCTCTCTCTCTCTCTCTCTCTCTCTTCTCTCTCTCTCTCTCTTCTCTCTCTCTCTCTCTCTCTTCTCACTGTATTTTCTCTCTACTTCTCTCTCTTTCTCATCTCCATTTCCTCCTCCTCCTCTCGTTGGATCTCGTATTTTCTCGCGTTGTTGTTGTTGGTTATTGATCCTGTTGTTGTTGTTGATGAGGCTGTTGCAGTTGTTGCTTTGGTTTTATTCCGTTTTATTACTTAGGATGGGAGAGGGTAGGATGGCTATGTTTTGTCGATGCGTACATGTGCGTGTGTGCACCTGTGTGGACTTTTGCTCGTGTCTTTGCTTCTGTGTTTGGTAATTTGTATGTAGATTCCTGAGGGTGTATGTGTGTGTATGTGTGTGTGTGTGTGTGTGTGTACGTAAGATTGAGTGCTTGTGTGTGCGCGTGTTTTTTTTGTGTGTGTGTGAGTGTGCGTGTACGTAAGATTGAGTGCTTGTGTGTGCGCGTGTTTCTGTGTCTGTGTGTGTGCGTGTGATTCTGTGTGTGTGTCTGCGTAAGATTGAGTGCTTGTGTGTGCGTATGATTCTGTGTACGCATGTGTGTGTGTGTGCATCTACGCCGCAAGTGTGCAGACAACTCCCTCCCCCTTGAGCCTGCAGACCTCTGAGAGGCTATTCAGCGCGTCCAGTGGTAAAATTGTTAACCATATCGAACATTTAATGGACTTATTGTTGTGTGAGAGAATTAATGACCCTTGTCTGCCCCTCTTTGGCCCCCACCACCTCCCTCAACCCCTTCCCCCTTCCCCTCCCCCCCCACCTCTCCTTCCCCACCCTCCCTCCCCCACCAACTCTTCTTCCCCCTCCCCTCCCCCCAACCAACTCCTTTCCCCCCCTCCCCCCCCAAACTCCTTCACCCCTCCCTCCCCCACCAACTCCTTCCCCCTCCCCCCCCCCCCTCCCCCACCAACTCCTTCCTTGAACCCCTTCAGGCGCTCCTCCTCCTCCTTCAGCCTCGAGATTTTGTCACATAAAGACATTCTTATTCTTTAAGATGAGAAGTGTTTAAGAATTGTTTTCAATTTCGCTCCTTTCCCTCTCTTTCTCTAGGTCTCTTTCATTTTTCTTTCTTTCTCTTTGTCTAAGGCTTTCTTTTGTTTGTTTTGTTTTGTTGTTTTGTTTTCGTCTCTCTCTCTCTCTCTCTCTCTCTCTCTCTCTCTCTCTTCTCTCTCCTCTCACTCTCTCTCTCTCTCTCTCTCTCTCTCTCTCTCTCTCTCTCTCTCTATCTATCCCTCTATCTCATCTCTATCTCCAATATCTATCTATACCTCCCTCTCCCTTTCCTCTCCCTCTCCCCTGTCCCTCTCCTTTTCCAACTCCTCTCCTTTTCTTCCTTCTGTCTATCTCTTTCTCGACCGCTACCCCCCCCCCCCCCCCGGCCCCAAGGAGAGGATGAGTAGGCAATCCGGCGATCATAATAACATCCTGCACAAGGAGGATTCTTGCAAATTCCTTTTCACACCCTTTTTATCACTTTTTTCCCTTACTCATAGTTTCTTGTTTTATTTCTTGCTTTAGGCTCTCTGCTGCTGTCTTTTCCCTCTTTCTCTCCCTTCGTCATCTTATTCCTTTTTTCATTTCTTCTTCTTCCTTTTCCCCTTTCTACTTATCTCACCTCTCGCGCCTGCAAATTCCTTTTCACATCCTTTTTAATTTTTTTCACATTTTCCCCTTTATCGCTTCTTATTTATTTTCCTTTTTTTTCTTTCTCTCCCTTCGTCATCTTATTCCTTCTTTCATTTCTTCTTCTTCTCTCTCTCCTTTTCTACTTATCTCACCCTCCGCGCCACGCACCTCGCGCGTGACTTCAGAACATAACAATATCGGCATGACGTCGTTGTGATACGTCACGATGACGTCAAGAGTAGGAGGAACACCCCGCCCCCTTTCCCTCTTCCTCGCCTCGCTCTCCCCTAACCCCTTCCCCTCCCAGGCTCCCTCACCCCCTCCAGAGCCCCCCCACCCCTCCTTCCCCCCCCCCCCCCTTTTTTTTTTTTTTTTTTTTTTTTTTCCCCTTTTTTTTCTTTTTTTTTCCCCCCGCTTGGTTGGCGTTGGGCGTACGTCAGTAATGCATTACGAGTCGGGCGTTAGATCGACCTGGGCATAAAAAAGCCTCCATTGTGTGCGCGCTCTGCTAATGCTCTTCCAGGTGCACGACTGGGTGCAACCTGGTATTTACGTGCTAGATTTCTCTCACTTTTTTATTATTATTCCCCCTCTCCTCGACCTTTTTTTTTTCTGTTCCCCTTTCTCTGTTCTACTTTTTTTAATTGCCTTTTTAGATGGTTTTGCGTCGGTTTCTTATTTTTATATTTGTTTGTATTGTATTTTTTTACATAGGTTACATAGGCTTAAATGTGCGCTCGCGCACACGCACACTCTCACACACCACACACACACACACACACACACACACACACACACACACACACACACACACACACACACACACACACACACACACACACACACACACACACACACACACACACACACACACACACACACACACACACACAACACACACACAACAAACAACAAACAAACAATAAACAGAGAGAGAGAGAGAGAGAGAGAGAGAGAGAGAGAGAGAGAGAGAGGAGAGAGAGAAATAGAGAAGAGTAAAGAAAGAAAAGAGAAAGGGAGAGAGAGACAGACAGACAGACAGACAGGGAGAAGAGAGAGATTCCATTTTCATGCTTCATTTTTGCCGTTTTAGTGATATTTCAGAGCGCATACAACCGGTCAATTTAAAGTTATCCTTCTCCCTCCAAACAGCGCACCTTTGCTCTCCCTCTCTTTTCCCTCTCTTCCCTCTTCCTCCTCCTCCTACCCCTCTTTGCCTCACTCCTCTCCTCCTTTTCCTATCCCTCTTTCCTGCTCCTCTCCCCTACCCGTTCCTTCTTTCCTTCCCTCTTCTTTAACTCCTTCCCCTCTTCCCCTTTCCACTTCCTCTCCCCCGCTTTCCCATTTCCTCATTTTCCATTTCTTCCCTTCCTTTCCTTCCCCTTATTTCTTTCCCCCCTCCCCTTTTTCTCCTTCCCATCTTCACCTTCCTTCTTTTCACTTCTCCCCCTTTCCGTTTTTCCTCTCCTCCTTTCCCCTTCCGCTTCACCCCCCCCCTGCCCCCTGTACACCTAACCCTCCTCCCTTCGTTAACACAGAAATACTATTTTTCCCCTCTCTCCCATTCCCCTATCCCCTTTACCCCTCTCTCCTCTCTTCCTTCCTCTTTCCTCTCCTCTCCCCCCCCCTTCCCTGTTTCCCATTTCCCCATGTTCCCCTTCCTCTTCTCCCCCCCCTGCCCTCTCTACCCCCCCCCCCCCCCTCCCCTCCCCTCGCTAACAGTGAGTCCTATTTTTTTTCCCCCTTTTAATCATGGTTTGCATTCTACCTTTAGGCTGACGTTCCACTTAGCGAGTTCAGCGTGTTGTAGCGTTGGGGGCTTACGTTCCCCTCACTCTCCCCTCCCTTCGCCCCCTTTCCCCTCTCCCCTCTTGATTCCACTTAGTGCTTGCTCCAGCCTCTCTCTCTCTCTCTTTTCGTGTTTGCTCTCTCGTTCTCTCTCTCTCTCTCTTTTCTCCTTTCTCTGTTTGACCGTCTTTCTCTCCCTTTCTCTCTCTCTCTCTCCTCTCTTCTCTCTCTCTCTCTCTCTTCTTCTCTCCTCTCTCTCTTCTCTCTATCTATCTATCTATCTATCTATCTATCTATCTATCTATCTATCTATTATCCTATCCATCTATCATCTATCTAATACATAACACACACACGATCACACATCCCATAATCCCTTTTCACACGCGCATAAACATACACTCAGTGGAATACAGTGAGATACACAAAAATAAAAAAAAAACAGATACCTATCCCGTGTTTCCGCTGTTGTTTTGCTCTGGAAAGATAATGCGAGAGTGCACATGTGTGTATATGTTTATGTCTGTATTTGTATATCTGTCTACAAAATCCGGGAAAAATATCAGAAGTGGAAGAAAATATCCAAATTGTTTCGTACCCGAAGCATTCAGCAACGTGAGTCCTTAGACGTCGTCTCTGAGTTTGTGGTCATTGAGAAGCGAGAGAAGCGA
>NW_020872923.1:203003-213003 GCF_003789085.1 Penaeus vannamei
GAGATAGATAGATAGAGAGAGAGGGGGGGGAGGAGGGAGGGGGAGGAGGAGGGGAATGCGCAAACATTAAGGTAATCCTATTTTCAAAAAACTCCCTTCCAATGAATAAAAGAACATCAACATTATACACATTGCGTCAAAAACATTAATGTTTACCCTACTCTCCCCTTCTCTCTCACTATCTCTCCCTCTCTCTCTCTCTCTCACTTCTTTCTTTCTCTCTTCTCTCCTCTCTCCTCTTCTCTCTCTCTCTCTCTCTCTCTCTCTCTCTCTCTCTCTCTCTCTCTCTCTCTCTCTCTCTCTCTCTCTCTCTCTCTCTCTCTCTCTCTCTCTCTCTCTCTCTCTCTCTCTCTCTCTCTCTCTTCTCTCTCTTCTCTCTTCTCTCTCTCTCTCTCTCTCTCTCTCTCTCTCTCCTCTCTCTCTCTCTCTCTCTCTCTCTCTCTCTCTCTCTCTCTCTCTCTCTCTCTCTCTCTCTCTCTCAGGTTCCATGCGCTTAATGAAAACTACCCCTAAAGAGTCCATGAAATTGGGAGGGATTTAACCCCTCAGCCCAGCCGCATCTACAAGTCTAAAGAGCAACGTTAAGGCTGATTTTCTCGCTTTAATGCCCGGTGTTTTAGCCTTTACTGCCGCCCTTCCAAACGGGAAGAGGGGGGTAGGGGGGGAGGGTGTGTCTAGGGCCTGAGTGGGGAAATTGCATTCACTTCTGGAGGGAGGAGGGAAGGGGGGAGGGGGAGATGCGGGGGAAAGGGGACGAATGAGGGGAAGGAAGGAGAGACGTGAAGGATGCTTTCCTTCCCGGTTTTTCTCCCTTTCTCTCTCTTCGTCTCGTTTCTTTCACATTTTTCTTAAGCTTATTTTGTTGTTTGTTTGTTTCTCTCTGCCAGTTTGATTCTTCTTTCTCTTCCACACACACACACACACTCACACACACACACACACACACACACACACACACACACACACACACACACACACACACACACACACACACACACACACACACACACACACACACACACACACACACACACACACACACACACACACACACACATACACACACACACACACACACACACAAACACAAACTCCATCCAAAAACATACACACACACACACACCATAACCAGTCTCTACGCACGGTAAACTCTCTCCTTCTCTTTGTCTCTCTCTCTCTCTCTCCCTTCCCCTTCCTTCCCTCCTCCTTAATTCCTCCTTTTAGACCTGATATGAGATTCTATTGTAGTATTCTTGAGATGGTCGGAGATTATGTGCATAATTCTCCTTGCTGCTCTTACCTGAATTTGGACGTTTATTTTTGAAAGAAGGAAAAAAGGGGGATGAGAGAGAGGGGAGAGAGGGAGGAGAGAGAGAGAGGGAGGGAGATAGAGGGAGAGGGAGGGAGAGGGAGGGAGAGAGAGAGGAGGGAGGGGAGGAGGGAGAGAAAGACAGAGATAGAGAGAGAAAGAGAGAGAGAGGAGATAGAGAGAAAGAGAGAAAGAGACAGAGAGAAAGAGAAGAAAGAGAGAGAGAGAGAGAGAATTCTCATGAGACACCGCATGTATGGACTCTCTCATGATTTATGTAACAATTTTCTTTCTTTTCTTTCCAGGTATGTTGTGAAAGATGGCATCCATTCAGGTGGCACTTACTCTTTCAGCTGGCATTCAGGTGGGGACACGCGAGATTTGTGTCGCTTTGAAATATGTACACGCCTTTTTGTACACTTCTCGCTTTTGTACAAGACGGTCACTTCATGCGAAAAGGAAACGATTTCGCACACACACATTAACACGTGCGCATTAATACAGACGGACACAAACGTAAGCATACGTACATGCAAGGACACGCACACGTACACGTCACGTATACGTATACGTATACGTATACGTACACGTACACGTACACGTACACGTACGCACACGCACACGCACACGCACACAACACACACACACACACACACACACCACACACACACACACACACACACACACACACACACACACACATACACACCACACACATACACATACACAACACACGCAAGCACATTAATACACACGGACACAAACGCACACATACGTACACGCAAGGACACACACACACACACACACACACACACACACACCACACACACACACACACACCACACACACCACACACACACACACACACACACACACACACACACACACACACTCGCTTACGTATTCCTCGCTGGCTGTATCGCAGGTGCTGTAGGAAGTTGCAGAATGGAGGCAATAAACACGTAAATGATGGATGAGGGAAAGACATTTTGTATATTTTTATAGCTTCGGAAATACGAAAGGAGAAGAGAGAATAGACGTTTTCTTTATGTTTCATTTATTCATTTATTTATTTTAGCTTTATTGTTATTCTTATTTTGCTTCTTACTTCTTTCTTCTTCTTTTCGCTATTCTTCTTGTTCCCGCTCTTCTTCTTTTTCTTCGTCTGCTTCGTCTTTTTCTTATTATGATTCTATTTGCTATTCTTCTTCTTTCTCTTATTCTTCTCTTATTATTCCTCGCATTATTCTTCTTCTCCTCCTACTCCTCCTTTGTCGTTCCATTTCTTGTTATTTTCACTTCTCCTCCATTATTTCTTATTTCCATTCTTCTCTTTCCCGTAAGGTTAAGGAGTTCAGCAGAAAAAAGGAATAGGTAAATGAGAATAAGAAATAACTGAGAGAGAAGGAAAGGCAGAGGACGGTGAAGAGAAGAGAGCGAAATAAAGAAGGAAGATAATGTGGGACAGAAAAAGAAAAGAGAGAGAGAGAGAGAGGACACAGACAGACAGACAGACAGACAGACAGACAGACACAGACAGACCAGACACAGACACAGACACAGACAGTCAGACAGACAGAGAGTTAGAGAGGAAAGAGAGAGAAAGAGACGGAGGAGAGAAAACTCCCAACAAAAGAGCGAGAAAAAGACAAGCAAAAGAGAGAAAGAGCGAGAGCGAGAGAGAGAGAGAGAGAGAGAGCGAGTGTGTGTCACAGACGTAATAAGAGATTCAAGTCAACAATTTCACAGATCACTCGCTCCCGCCGTTATGAAGGTGGGTTGCATCCGGGACCTAATGTCAAACACTGAATATTCATGACTTTGCATTTTAATCCACCACCCTCTCTTGTTCTCTCCCTTTCTCTCTCGATTTCTCTCTCTCTCTCTCTCTCTTTACTCTATTTCTGTTTCTGGATCTCTTCTTCTTTCTAATGTTTTGGGCTTTTTATTTTTTTTCTCTCTCCTCTGTCTCTGTCTGTCTGTCTCTCTCTCTCTCTCTCTCTCTCTCTCTCTCTCTCTCTCTCTCTCTCTCTCTCTCTCTCTCTCTCTCTCTCTCTCTTCTCTCTCTCTCTCTCTCTCTCTCCATATTCACGTATATTTTGTTGTATATTTTTCTTCTGCTCTCCTTTCGATTTTCTTTTTTCTTTTTTTTTTTTTTTTTGGTATAGAGCGGATGGAGAGGCTAAATCTAAGCCTCTTTCTCATCTTTACGTTTCTGATTCAACCGCTGTAAACGAAGGCAAGAAAACGATAACGAAAATACTCCCTCAAACTCCTCGAAATCCATTAAGGGAAAAGAACCCCGTGCATGTTTACTCGGAAATATAGATAAACCCAGTGAGGAAGACAGACAAACCAACAGAGCAGTCAAGCGCGCATGACTGACATATATATAACGCAAACAGGGAAGATACTTATCAAACAGACTGCATCGGACAAATAGCAAATAAGATTGAAGGAGATAGAACAAGGGAAGATGAGAAATGGGAGGATGGGAGATGCGAGAAGGGAAGGAGGGGGTAAGGGAGAGAGAGAGAGAGGGGAGGGGATGGGGATTGAGGGTAGGAGAGGGAAAGGGGAAGGGGAGGATGGGAGAGGGAAGGGAGGAGGAGGGGGGAGAGAGGAGGAGGGGAGAGGAGAGAAGGAGGAAGGAGGAATAGAAAGGGAAGGAGACGCAAAGAGACAGCAAAACACAGACAAACACAACAATACAAACAGAAACAAAGACAAACCCCAAACAAGGACAAGAGACATCAAACAAGACACCCAACCGCCCAGCCAACTCCCGACCCACAGACACAGGACACACAGACACACAGACAAATAGACGATATCCCCCATCGCCCTTACTTCCCTCTGGGGGTCTCCTGGTGACAGAGGTGGTCGTCGACTCTCATTATCTATGTAAATTTGTTCGAACCATTGTTTACCTGTCAAATACCTCATCAGCAGATCGTCATGGTAACCCGGAATAAAACTCTCAAGTTATCGAGAAAGAGAGAGAGGGGGGAGTGAGAGTGAGAGTGAGGGTGAGGGTGTGAGTGAGGGTGAGAGTGAAAGTGAGGGTGGGGGTGAGAGTGAGGGTGAGGGTGGGAGAGTGAAATGAGGGTGGGAGTGAGATTAAGAGGGAGCGAGAGAGTGTGAGAGAGAGAAGCGAGCGAGAGAGAGAAAAAGAAAGAGAGAGTGAGAGTGTGTGAGTGAGAAAAGAGAGAAAAAGGTGAGAGAATGAGGGGGAGGAGTGAGAGTGTGAGTGAGAGAAAGGGGAGATGGGGGGGGGGAGTGGGGAGATAATGGTAGAGGGAATGGAAATTCATATATGAAAAATGAGGTTAATTACCAATTCAAAAAAGGGGGAAACGAGAGTGATTGAAAATTCCGGATTTTTTTCGCTCCTAAAATAATAATTTTAATGATTAAAAAAAAATATTAATGGAAATTTGTTCGGACAATTATATTAATAACAAAAATTATATCAATAACGATGACAATTTTTTTCGCTCCTAAGATATTAATAATACTAATGATAATGATAGTGATGTTAATAATAATAATAATAATAATAATAATGATGATATATAATAATATAATAATAATATAATAATAATAATAATAATAAATAATAATAATAATAATAATAATAATATATAATAATAAAATAATAATAATAATAATAATAATAATAATAATAATAATAGCAATAAGTATAAATAATGATGACAAAAATAACAACAATAATTATTATCATTATAATTATAATAACAACAATCAGAATAACATATGAGGTAAAAAAAATAACAAACAAAAAAACAATAAAGTAAAATAAATTCGAAAGCAAATAACTCATGAAGTAAGTAGAAGACTAAGCACACACATATATATATTTTTTAATCAACAAAAAAAAACAAAAAAAAAAAAAAGATTATAAGAAAAATCTCAACGAAAAAAAAGCAAAAAAGACGACGTGAGGAGACGAAGTAACGACAAAAAAAAATCAGTGATGCAAATTAAATCAACTAATCCTCCCTCACTCCCTGTCTCCACCCCCTCCACCCCCCTACCTCTTCTCCCTTCCACCCCACCACCCCCTCAATCCCTCCACTACTCCACCCCATCCACCCCCCTCGCCTCTGTCCCTTCCACCCCACATCCCTTTATCCCCTCCTTTATCCTTCCAACCACCTCCTCCCCCCTCCACTCCCGCCCATCCATCCAACCCTCCTTTTCCACTTCTTTATTCCTTCTTCCCTCCTCTACCCCTCAACCCCATCCACACCCTCCACTTCCTTTATCCATTCCTCCCCTCTACCCCTCCACTTCCTTTATTCTCCTCCTCTTCCACCTCACCCCTCCTCCCCCTTCACCCCATCCACTTCCTTTATTCCTCCCTCCTCCTCTTCCCCCTCCACCCATCCACTTCCTTTATCCCTCCTCCTACTCCTCCTCTTCCCCCTCCACCCCTCCTTCCTCCCCCTCCCCCCTCTTCACCCCACCACCCCATCCATCTCTCCCCTTGTTCTTGATTGCCGCTCCACTATTTCACGCCCGGACGTTTGGGAGCACATTACCCCGGGTAGAGGGAAGAAACAGAACAATGGCTGATGAAATATATACATACACAACTGCATTCTCTCAGCCTCCTTACCTTCCTTCCTTCTCTCCCTCCTCTCCTTTTCCTTTCCTTTTCCCTTCTTCCTTCCTCCAAACGCAGAATTTAGGATAGGCTGTCCAAAGGAAGACGGGGAATGGGTAAAAAAAAGAAAAGAAAAAAATGGGGTTCTCGGATAAAAAAAAAAGAAAAAATAATGGTTCTCGGATAACAAAAATATCGGGTGTGATATTTTTCTGACAGTTCAAGCCAGCCTGAAATTCTCTTAAATACAGCCTCCGAAAGGCCCGTAAATGAATGCAGAGACATGATGCGACCATTAGAAATTCATAGCTTCGAGAGTGAAAATTAAGGCGTGTAAGTCTGTATTGTCAGTTCGGCGTAACCCTTTCCGATATGGTCACAAATGGAAATTGCTGTAGGGAAAGGGGGCGGCGCGCCAGAATTCTCTTTCGACAATTGAAGAACTCACTTATTCGGTTATACTTCAGAAATTGATAAATGCAGGCGTGCCAACCGGCGCGACGTACAAAAGCAGCAGCAGGGATGCCAACTCATCGGGACAGACAGCCGTAGCAGCGCAGCCACCTGGGAGGGCTGGCCGAGGCATTGCCATGCATCGGGCGTATCGGTTAGTAGGACCTACGCTGCATCAGCCATGCAAACGAGTTGGACGAACAATACCGCTGGGGTGCCATGGCCGACGCGCATGGTAGGAGCAAAGGCAGCCACGCGGTGTGCTAGAGGCGGTGCAGTTTAGGAGGGGGGGGAGGGGGGTTCCAATAGCCTTCCACATTGCTCCATAACTCCACCTTGCACATAAGGATGATCATAAAATATCTAGAGCTCGCGTTGCAATGGATAAGTTCATTTCCAAGATCTTGGTCAATATGCATACCCCGGGTAGAGGAGACGCAGGGTGAAGAAAGGGCTATGAATTCGGTAGGGTTGGTAATACTTTTAGGCGCATTAACTAGCGAAATCAGGCGTGCCAACAGGGAGGCCGCGAGGTCGCAAGGACGAAGGAATCATCATCAGCCTTTTCTGAAAGCTTTGTTGAATATTTGAAATTTCAAGTATAAAAGAATTGCAGGTGAAGCAGAAAATATGATGCTTAATTATAATACGATTTACATTCTCATTACTTATTCATTTAGCTTTTTATTATTCATATTGTTGGGCACTATAAAAAAATAAATTAATATTCTGGGGTAATGGTTCTCCATGTTAAGAAAGCTTGTATCTACGTATGCATCAATGATCATGTTGTGTGTATATAGACAAACACGTAGATAGACTAGATAGGTAGATAGATGTGTGTGTTTGTGTGTGTGTGTGTGTGTGTGTGTGTGTGTGTGTGTGTGTGTGTGTGTGTGTGTGTGTGTGTGTGTGTGTGTGCGTGTGTGTGCGCGCGCGTGTGTTTGATTGGACGTTTGTATGTACGTATAAATATGTATATACAAACATGCTCTCGAATCATCCAATGTACAGAAAGACAACCATCCAATATATTCGCCGGTAGACAAACACGAGTTCATCAAGCGACCATGCACTTACAAGTAAACAAACACAGCTCCTCTCCCTGCTCTGTATCCGCGCAAGTAAACAAATAGAAGCAAACCCGCTCTGCCCGAGTCAACAGATCAGCTGATCGGATAGGCAAGGAATCTATGAGTTCGAGTCGATGCTTTAGCAACCTCGGTAAGCGCATTAAACATCAATTTATGACAATTCAGAGCGTGGGAGCCGCTGGTGTACGCAGATCCTAAAAAATCTTTCGCAACAGACGAAAACGTAATTTTTACTCCCACCATTTTTTAACGTATTTGCGGGGGTGAAAAAAAAAAAAACTTTAATAAAACTCGGGGCCACGTAATCGAACGCGCGAGACAATAGCGCGGTCGTCCGAACATTTGTTTTGTGTGAATTGAATAAACATATTTTCTGTAGCTTTGTCGACATATTTTTTTTTTAGCAACATTAATAGGAGCGCAAGTGTAGCGGAAATTTTATCTTGACGGGGAATTGAGAGGGTAATTGCCGTGATAGGCCAATATAGGATGAAAGACCACTTGTATTATTGAATGATACATCCGTTCGCTTGTTCATTTGCGTTTATATATATTTTACCTTCGACCTCCAACCTTTGAGAGGCCGGCGACCCCCCCCCCCCCATGCCATGTGTTACAGCTAGCAACGCCCGCGATAATGATAAACACTGTGATTATAGGAATGATGATGATTATAACGATAATAACGATGATATTGATAATAGCGTCGTTAACAATATTGGTAATGATGCTAACGATAATATTAATCATGTTTGTGATGATAAAGGTATTGATAAGAGTGATGATAATGATAATAGTGATGATATTGATGATAATAGTAATAAAGATGATAATGATGATGATAAAAAATAATAACGATAATGATAGTGATCATGTTAGTAGTTATTACAATTATTGATATTGATATCATTATTGATATTAATATCGTTGTTGTTTTATTGTTGTTATTAATATCACATAATCCTTTTCACTATCATCATCACCACTACCATTATCCTTATCACTTTCAATAAACACAAGAATAACAATAAAAAAAATAAATAAGAAATAACAGCATGCACTGAAATATACGCAAGAAAAACAAAAGTCTTGTGGGAAACTTTTTTGTAATCAAATATTGATGACTAGGCGGTAGGTTGGTCAGTCGAATGTTGTGGTCTGAGGTTGTTATTGCAGAAGGGGGGGGGAAGTTCCTTGTTGGTATTATCGTTATTGGTATTGCGTTTGTTGTTGTTGGCACTGTTATCATTATTGTTATCGTTATTGATGTTTTTATTATTGTTATTGACTGTTATTATTGTTATCGTTGTTATTATTATCGTTACTATTATTATTATCATTATTATTATTATTATTATTATTATTATTATTATTATTATTTTATGTTCATTATTATTGCAATTGCTCTTACTGCTTTTGCTATTATTAATTTTGTTATTATCATCACAAGTAGTAGTATTGTCATAGCTATTATTATTATATCATTATCCCCATCGTTATTGGCAGCATTTCTAGCAAGATTGTAAGTTCAGAAATTATTGTTACTATTATCATTGTTATAATGCAGATAGTTTGTAATATTTTATTTCGTGTCACACCCTAATTCATGATTAGCATATTGTCCATCGTAATAATTAATTTCATAATCGCCACTGTCTTATTTCTACTTGTTTATTTATCAGATATATTATAAATAGTATTTAGTAAAGCATATTCGTTATACTTAACAAGTCTTATAGGCGTTTCGGCTGCTGGCCCACAACCAACAACTAGATATATTGATAAGAGAGCATATTAATAACTAATGGGCATTTCGGCATGGACAATCACGCATTAAGGGCAGCATGAGTGTTTGCAGAGGGGCGGGGGGAGCGTGGGTGGGGGTGAGGGGGGGGTGATTTGTCATAAACGCTGAGTCATGGATTTTTGACGTTAATTTTCCCGCCCAAAGGTAGGGAGTGATATGACGTATGGCTTTCTTCCGGTCATTAGTTATCATCAGCTGTGTTTTGTGTATGTTTTATTTTTGTTTTTATTATTCTCTTTCTTTCTCTCTCTCTCTCTCTCTCTCTCTCTCTCTCTCTTCTCTCTCTCTCTCTCTCTCTCTCTCTCTCTTCTCTCTCTCTCTCTCTCTCTCTCTCTCTACGCACACACACACATATATATGCGTACGTGTATTTGTATGTTGTGCGTGTGCGTGTGCGTGTGCGCGTGCGTGTGCGTGTGTGTGTGTGTGTGTGTGTGTGTGTGTGTGTGTGTGGTGTGTGTGTGGTGTGTGTGTGGTGTGTGTGTGTGTGTGTGTGTGTGTGTGTGTGTGTTGTCGGTGCACCTGCAGTTTGCCTTTCACTCCGGCCGCTCTGCAACGAGAATGAGGAACTGCGAGTGCTTGCAACAGTCAGTACAGTCACGTGATCTCATTCATCTTAGCAGAGTAAATAGGGAGATCCAACACCCTTCCGCTTACTCTCGCCCTCTCACCCTCCTCTCTCTTCTCTCTCTTCATTTACCTTCCTT